>JANHGB010065075.1:27237-45915 GCA_026283785.1 Coracopsis vasa | reverse complement strand
TTTTTCATATGGACTAAATGTATGTGGAAGTTGAGCTAACTTGCAAGTGCAATATGGCCAGAATGTTTGCTGTACCATTAATAGAAATGAATAGAAATCCCATGAAGCATTTATACCTTAAATCCCAAAGATAATTATATTGTTAGGTTTATATACCTAGAATTATAATGCAGAGATTTCAAAATCTAGAGCTCAGCACATATAAAAGGAAATGGAAAGGGAGTTCAAACTCACATACAACCAAGGATCTACAAAGGGATCTCAGGCTGCATCCCTTCACTTGAAGTAATCAAGAGCAAATGTGGAAACTGCCATCTTTACAGAAAACACACATTGCTGCAAATCTTCAGTTTTTAAGTATTTTGGTTAGTCACTGACCAAATCAGTCTGCAGCTACTGAATTTCAGTAGCTGTTCAGTTCACAGAGTGACAATAGTACATGGATTAGGAGCACCAAGAGTCTTGTTCAAAGTAGTAGAATTTCTACAGAAAAAGTGCATTGTTGGTCATTACTGCAAAATTCTTTTTTACAATTGAACCTGTGCCTGTTCACCTGGGAAGAATTTTAATACAGAAGCATTTTAACACCTACATAATAGCCTACAGAATGTGCCTAATAAAGGCTGATTTACCACTGTATTTGATTAAACTGTATCTCCATCTGTGGAAGGTAAATGGATTCTTAAATTACTAGGGATAATTATAGCCCACAAACCTCGTAGACCCTTTGCATCAGTCCCTGCACAATGAATAAGGCGGCAGCTATCTATGTACCCTGAGTTGTATAATGAATACTGCCATGTTATCTCTAAGTATGAAATTAAACCAAACAAATCACTTAAATCTCACAAGGTACCCCTCTTCCAAAGGCACTATAAGAAGCTTATAAGTACCCTACACTAGTGCCGACCCCAAAACCATCACTGGATACATCTAAATCTGCACCAAAGATCATGTCATGACAGTTATCATGACAATAAAAATGTTATTATATCAATATTTTGTTCTTCTAAAATACCTATGTTCTAACACCTTCAAGAATTATGGTTCACACTTTTCACCAAAAAAAATCCCCAAACCCCAAAAAAACCCACACCCCCCCAAAACCCTGAAAAAACTATCAAGACCTTCTTTAATTATTAATATTGCCAAATTAAAGATGACTGTTACTGCTTTTCCTCAATCTATCAGATATTTCTCTGCTTACACATAGTAGTATTAGTAACATACAGCCACGCTGCAATTCAGACCTGACAGGTGATTTGTAACTCACTCTCATAACTTTTGCAGAAGTTCTGGTCTCCAAAATGACCCCCAAAAATGAGACAATAAAAATTCATACAACGAAGCAGAACAATCGTAAGAGATTGAGGGTTTGGTTTCTTTCCTTTTTCTCATTAAATAGCTAACACACTAAACAGCCCAAATGCTCCAGTAAAGCTAAGCTGAGCTTCAGCTGGAGCAGGTAAATGTTTTGAACTCAGCCAAACAAGAATATTTAAAAGAATTTCAGCTAAACATCAAGGAAAGCTTAGCAGATAGAAGGATAACTGTTAGCTTATTATTGAAAACCTTACTTCATTTAAAATGGACACGTCATCCTAAACTCAGTGTTTCTGTATGATGTACAGCAGTTGATTTTTAGACAGAACAGGACTAACATACAGATTGTATTTCAGTATCACATATTCCAACTCCAGTTAAAACAAAGAAGGCAGGAAGAGATTCGAGGACTTTTGAATACCACTCTGCATGCTGTAGTCAGTCTTCTAGAAAGGACAAAGTAAGAAAAAAGGGGCCATTAAAATGTTTTCTTTTTTGATAATGGGAGAAAATTGTCCCGTTTCCAATTTTGCTGTTGACTCTGCTGATAAGAAATCTGGTTTTAATGAAACCTTTGATGATAATTAATTTAACAGAAAAAAGTTATTGTCTTTTAATTAATGCCAAAATTTACCCTTTTGCTGGTATTTCATAAAAAAAGCCTGTTTCCCTTGAAAAGCCCCTAGGTAATAATTTTAAAGTCTACAGAAAGTAGATAGAGGAAAAGATTTGGCAGGACACTAATATTAAAAAAAAATAAAGTAAAAATAATAGGTTTAAGACAAAAGATCTTGACAAATATCTATCAAATGTTTATTATTTTTAGAAGTGATGCGTTAACACACTATGGGAAAACTTTGGGTATTGCACTGGTACTTCTGCCTAGCTCCACAGCTGTTACAACTATAGCAGAAACTTTTATGCATTTGGTTCTGCCTCGCTTCTGGAACATACCTGGGTATTATTCCTGCCCTAAAGACAATTAAAACTAAAACACAAGGGACTGGGTACATCTCACCTGGTTTTAGACACCTACATGAAGCAACTAAGAATCTCTTGTACAAGGACAGTAGAAAAGACAAGCAAACCTAGACTGCTAATTTTATGAATCAAAGGGTCTCCTGGAGATGTCTGCCTTCATTTGTTGACAGTAAAGGAGACCTATAACATTAAGCACCCCAATTAAACACCCCTGTTCAACACTTAAAAGTTAATCTGGGCCAAAGCAGTTTAGAGATTGTCTTTACAGCATGACAACTGCAACAGGACTGGGAACTGGACCTCCTCAAGATTCTTGTCAGAAACGCTCCTGCACTGATAAAAGAATCAGTCAGGAAAAAAAAAAAAATAACGTTCCTCTCTTCCCAAACTACCTTTTGTAAGGTCACATCTAAAGAATGAAATTACACATAACTATATCAGTGACAAAGCATTACATAACAGCACAAGTGATTCACTGTGTCCAGTCCTGATTTACTCTTGACTGCTGAGTTGTCCCATACCACACTAATGCTCTTGCAGAAACATTTCAGCTATCTCTGACACCTACACCCTACTTCACTGTCAATCCATCCAGCACTGCCTCTCCCACTCACACACTGCAGGTTAAGCAAAGTTAGGGCTAAGTGATTTCAGTCTGAACTACACTAAGTGCTTACACCAGCACTAAATCAGCCCAGACCAATGTTTCACATGATTTAGCTCTGCAGAAAAAAAACTAGCCAAAGAAAATTTGCTAATCAACTCTAGAGGGACAAAGTAAGTTCAATTTTGGGGGAAATTTCTACACACTATGTTTCTTCAAGTAAATCTGATCAACAACTTTTGCTTGCATCAATATGTTTTAGAAGAATAAAATGAATCTGAAGAAGACCAACTGGCATGTAAGCAAAAATGTAAGGAACGTGAAAATGAAGAATGTCAAGGATGTAGAATAACTGAATTCCTGTTTTTAATGATTTTATGTTGTACTATCACTTGACTCAACTCCAGAATGAGCGATTTAAAAAAACCCAAAAACAACAAACCAACCAACCAAAACCCCAATACATTTAATGTAGCTTAGTAGGAAAGAAGAAAACAACTGCATTTTATTTTGGTTTGTTTTCTTTTGGCTAAGTGTTCTAGTGTTACGACTGAGGAATCCAACAGCCATAACACAAATTATGCGAAAGAGAAAAAAAAATAATTCCAGCAGATTTTAGGCTGGAATAGATATTTAACCGCTATGTTCCCTAGCACTGAATGAATGATATTCTGAGGGTGGTGAATGAAATTCAGGGTTGAGGTACAAACGTAAAGTCACTACAATATACAGTGTTATTCTGGACCTATCACACAGATGAACTTTTGCTGAAGGGAATTCCCAATTCTTAGTTCAGACACTACTCAATGGACAAGCGAAGCTACTTGAGAATCTTCGGTGTCCTGAAACATATATATTTTTCCAAATCATTTAATTAATTTGGAAAGCAATGTTATCACCTAATAGTTTTCACAGAATGCATTTTATTAAATAAAAACCCTGAGAGTTACTATGACAACTACAACATAATATGATTGTTTTTCTAACACTCAAGCACATTAAGGGAGAAACACACTCCTCAAGTCACATATGTTCTATTGTAAACTTTCAATTTTGCTCTAACAGATGGGATGGCTGAATTACAATAGAATCATTTCTGTGTGAGGGGAAACTGCAATTTCTTCTTCAGTCCATGTTTTATTTGTCATAGTAATTGATGCTGGGTCTTTTGATAGCAAACAAGTTTTCAGCCTGTAGAATTTTATGCTATGCTTGTAATACTGATACTGCCCCTCATGCTATGCAATGCCTACAGAGAGAGAATATAAGGAGTAGAAGCTGTAGCAGATTAAATGAATTACCAACTATATATGTTGACCACGAAATGCAACCTGACTTACATTTCACTCAGTTCTGAGTTATCTTAGACTTTTCAGTTGTCCTTGGTTCATCATTGTGGACTGACAGTGCAATTGCATGAAACTTGCTTACTCCTCTGTCCTTACACCTTCTCAGAAAGTGGGTCAGCAGGCCCAAACACAGTACTGTGTTGGAATAAAATGAAAATAACCCTGCTATTTTTTTTTTTTTTTCAACAGACAAAACCAGTCATCTTTTGCAATGAAATAATTTTGTATCTGAGATTTCCAGTATTATTCATATTTGCAAGTTGACATCAGCAAATGTCTTAGCTAACACTAAGACATTTTTATGATGACAGTTTCAGCCACAGCTAACACTCTTTTCTACAACTAAGGGTCCTGTGGCATTTAAAAAAATGCCCCCTCCAAATAGAAATTATTAATTTAAACTGTACATAATTTTAATAAACTATTTTGCTATATTTGAAGGCCTTTTAATGACAAGCATTCAACATCCCTATCCTCCTTCAAATTCAATGGATATTCCAACTTTGTGCTAAACTGTCTCAGAGTCATAAACTGTGGCTGATCCTATAGATCAACATGAACTGATTAATGTCTAATTGTCTGTAACACAACTTACTATAGAAAGGAACTACACTAATACAACATCTCTGGAAAGCTCAATGTGCAAAACGCTGTCATGTTAATGATGGCCTGACGTACTTTATTCGAGTACCAATTTAATGTGCTAAAAACCAGCAAGAGTTTTCAAGAACAGGCAACAGAGGAAGATACAGCAAATAACAGTTAAGTCACTATTAACTGTGTATGTATTGAACCATTAAGTTTACTTCTGGATAGAAATGCAATTATCAGCATGCATTCAAGCCAAGGGAGTCAGGGACATTAGGACGTCCTTTGCTAATGCCAACACAGATTACAGAAAACTACGACGAAAATTACCATGCAACTGAAAAAAAAAAAGCCCAAGGACACAGTGGTTTTCCAAGTGATGTAAAAAATGTAGTGGTTGGTCAAACCCAGCTCAAATTTAGCTCAGAAAAAACAAAGCACAGAGAGACAAAACTCTGAAGTAGGAAAAATACACTGAGAATTATTATATTCATCTGGATAAAATACTTTAATGAAAAGAATAGAGGAAAATCATGATAGAATTGCAGCCTAGTCCATTCTGATCAAAATCATTCTTTTCCCCTGAAGGTGTTTAAATATCTTTAAAATTATTAATTTTGAAAGTTCAAAACCAGCAGTTGCACTGTTCCATTGCCATACCAGGAATGAGGACAAGCATCTTCCTACTCTGACGAGTACCATATAGATTCCAATCCTTACTTTTTAGTTCACCCTACATTGCTTGCGAACTATTTTAGTAAGAGTGACAAAGGTGAAAGAATGGATAATTAAGCTAATCATTTATGAAGTGCCAGATTCTGTCTGTATTAAAATCAACAACAAAGTTGGTCTACCAGATAATAAATAAAGATACACACATTTAAAATTGCAAATACAACAGTCATCAATGGTAAATGAGACTCTGCTGAAATAAGTTCTGAAAATCCAGTGATAACACAATGGAAAAATAATGACAGGACTCTGAAACAGCTGAAAGGAAAAATTATTTTCTCAGCTGATTCAGTGAGATTTTAGGCTTTCCACTGACTTAGCTAAACTTTTGGATATAAGACCACAGGTATTTTTATTTAGATGATAGTACTAACACTATTTCAAATCTAAAGCTACCCATCAGTTAAATACCGCGTAGATGTTACATCTCAAAGATCACAAATGCCTTGATTGTGCACATATTAAGTCATTTTCTACAGAATTTCTACAGTCAATTTCTACAGAATTTGGGTATTCGTTAGCATTTTCCACTAAACATGAAAAAGTGCCTTCCAGGCCTAAAAAACCCCCCAAAACCAACCATAAAGAAGAAAATGCAGCTTTGACCTTCCAAAAAAGATACTTCTGTTGAACTCCAAAGCTAAAATCTCAGTTCTGGACCTACTCCTATAACAGAGGGAGGCCATTTTACTGGTCTGTGATTCACAGCAAAACACACTAGTAGTGTAACACACTCTGAATAACTCAATCTGAAAGTTAAGCTAACAGACTTCTTGGACAGTAGTAAATCACTGTCAAACAATGACAGACACACTGATGGTTATAACTCCTTTCTCTGTTGACACATCAATCTGTCTGTCATCCAGTTCAGAAAAGAATCCATTACATTAATATGTTTCCACAGGCAAATTGAGAAATTCTGATTTTAATCTAATCAGGGTGCTTATTTTTGTAAATATCAATTTTAGCTTGTTTAAATTTCATCTTATAAGAAATGAAATTTTAGTTTAAGAAATTAAACATTTAGAGCTGAAAAGAACTAAATATTAGTGCAGCTAAATTAAATTTTCTTTAACTAGCATTGCTTCTGGAGGAGGTAATATTATATAAAGCAGAATGAAGCTGCTACAAATGTTATCTTCCTCAAAACCAGAATATTCTCACGCACAAGGCTACAGATGCATCAGATATTACAGGTATATTAAAAATTCACAAAAGTTTTTCCTTACTCATTCATCAAAAAGAATTAGCTGATACATGTTTTTTTCAATCAGATATACACTAATGCTCCATCAAACAAATAACAACTCAAAAAGGCATAATTCTACTGAATCAATGGAGCTGCCCCTGTAGGCCCAGATGGAGATGAAAATCATAAAAGGCTCAGAGACAGGCTCCTTGAACTCACATTTTCAATACTGCACATTTTGCATAGAAGCACTTTTTTTTCCAAGTTCACACGTGCATTTCTGGAGGAATTTCATTCAGAGAAATATCAGAGTATCTGATGAATCTGAACTAGATCTGTGAGAATTCAGACTTTTGCATCTTCAGAAAAGAGTAGTGTTTCATGGTATTTCACCTTTAAAGTGTAGGTTTCTTCTGGTACAGACAAAATCAAACCTAAACCACCTGAAATGAGGTTCTTTTTCATCTGAAATTTTATTCATGGTCTTTATATTTTCAGGTTAATGCTGCTCTCTGAAGATCATTTTAGTGCCCTGTCAAGTGTAACTCATTTCCTTTCTCGTCCAGAAGTACAAAAATACTCTAATGCAGTCCACATGGCTAGGACTTGAAAGCTACCTTAATGAGACTAATATAATTGTTTTCAGCTTTTTGAATATTTTCATTAATGACAAGGAAAAGTGTGGACATTCACAAACTAGCAAGAGCATCCCAGGCGAAAGGAGCAAACTAGAAATTATTTTTTTCAATCACACAGGTAATCCTTGTCATTAATATGTATGTACTTTAAGTGTGTCAAGAGAAGACAGCGTTAAATTATACAATGCCAGATATGTAGAAATGATAATTTCATAATATAATTCTCTAGGCAGCTTCTTTGAAACATTAGAAAGGTTATGTACCTTAAAAAAATAAATCATCATGTTTCTCAGTATGTCAATACTGTGTTTGCCCCTGTATTAGCATTTCTATACACTTGTAGCAGACCAAGGTGAAAGTATACGGTAATTGCTGATAGAATAAAACTATATTACTGACTTGTATATCATTTATTGTGAAACCTGTCTAGATATCACAAAGCTCATGAAATTGTGGTAGTTGCATATGAATACTGGCAGATATAATAATGTAAGCTTTAAGGCTCAAGCAGGACAAAGAATTTAGATTTCTCTATAGCCCATGGTCTGTAACTTATTTACCTCCATATATACTTTCATCTTTAAATAATTTTGCATTTTACCTTGCTATTTACCTTTTGTGCTGTGTCTGGTATCAGGTATATTTTAGATTACTACTCAGTACAAAATATTTGACATGAATATTTAGGCACTACTGCTTCTGTGGTAGGCAGTTGAGACACTTTTTCCCTCTTTTAACCTAGAGGTGACCTGCCAGAGGAATGCAGTTTCCTCTTTCATCATCGTTACTCCATAAAAACACTAATAGCACTATGTCATGCAACATTTAGAAAAAACCCAACCAAACACAAAACCCCCTCACAGACCAGTAATTACATTACTACCTAGATAATAAAGAAAAGGACTTTTCTTTTATGGTTCAGATGCGGACACAAAACTAACAAATAATGCAAAAGAAATTTAGAGCATGTTTTTCCTGTGAGATAGTGCCACAGACAGCAGCCAAGCAATACTAGCACAAACCTGGGGACAACCAGTGCAGTCACGCAGAGCAGTGGAGCCCACGTGCAGCCGCCAGCTCACCCACCAGAAGGGGCTGGCTGGAGTTACAGAACCTGAACTTTGCCTCCAAACACCCACTTTGGACAAGAAATTGAGTAAGAACAGAAAGTCGTAGGAACTCTTAAACTTGTTTCAGTCCATGCTTAAAATCTTTAAAACACAAGTTGGTCATTGTGCTGACAAACAGAAAACAACAGCCGTGAGCTCTGATTCCAAATGTGACTACACAAAACCACAGACAGCAAGGGACATTCAAGGAAATACTGAGGCACTATTAATCAGCAGGACAGGCAACAAGCAGAGCACATCAGCAGCTGTTTCCTTGGGAGATCTCGAGGAGTTAACCCTGCGAGGTTTAACGGCCACGTGCCTGGAGGATGCATGGTCGTTTGGTCTCGGAATGTCAGCCATACAGGATGTTGGAGGGAAACGAGGACTGTTCTTCAAAGGGAAACTACTAAACCCCTCTAAAAATAATGAAATCCACTCAACTGCCATAGAGTTCCACGAATTTATAGCCATGCTAAGAGAACTGTAGCAGTTAGTAGTGGTTATAGGGAATGGATATATGACTCAATACACTCCATTAATTGGAATTTCTGCAAACCTGAGACACAAGTAGTTCTTTCTTTTGCTGTAAATCTTAACAATTATTTGGGAATTTCCAACTCCCTGCAGGCTTAAAGAGATCTCAAAGGAAGCATAAAATTATTGAATTAGTTTTCAGATATGCTAAGCCTTTTAGCTCACATTAATCCAATGGCAAATGAGGTACACCACATCTCTAAAAAGCAGATTACTCATTCAGGATCAAAATACAGCAATGAAATACTTGGCAGAAGTATTTTTAAAATTCAAAATGTATCAGTAATATTTTGGTAAGTTCAAAAATCTTGTGATAAGGACTTTCATTAGATAAAAAATTCCACATGATAGTTCAATATGAATCCTATTGGAAAAGATATTGATAATAGCACATAAAATTTTAGATTTTTTTTTTTTATAACACAAAATACCACAGGAACCACAAATAATACAGTATTTCCTCAAATCACAGAATTCTTTCAATTCAGAAAGGGAAAAATGGACTCTATGTAAATTATTCTTCTATTTGTATTACTCTTATGTCTCAATTTAAATTTAAACTTGTTTCAGAAGACTCCTGTGTAGTGGAACAACCCAAATTTTAGTATTTCAGTTTTGCAGATATGATTTAGCATTCCAAAAAGCACCTTTACAAACCAACTCATTCTGCTGCATTTTTTAACTTTTGTAAACAGATTGCAGAGAAGGAGCCAATGCAGATCTGGACATCTTGTATGTCATCAGGCACAGCTTTTGAGTTTTTTATTGCATAAGGGATGGATTTCTGACAACACATTTTAAAAATTGCTTCTTATCCAAAAAACGACAGGCAAGAAAATTACTCATGAAGAATAATCTTTGTTCAGTAAGTGTAGTCCCCCCACGTTCTTTGCAATGGCTGAGGAAGTTGGCTGTGCGCGTGGAACACCATACGGATTGCCAGGGACAAAATCTACCCAAAACTGTATGCCATAGTGTGTTTCCACAGCAGTTTGTGGCTTCCACTCCAGCCCCTGGGCTTGTGAAGGAGCAGAGAGACATCTGATCTTTCCATAACCAGGGGTCTGTAACTACCAAATCTGTATAGAATGAAGTCAGATCTTTCAGACACCTACTACTGGACAATGCACTCTTATGAAAAACTCCCAAATTTTGTTGATTTTTCAGTAGTTGTTATGACAATTGTATTAATTATGTTATACAGGGTTTTTTAAAAAAAGTTGTTAGTTTTCCAACAGCACTTATTAAAGAAAATAATAGCGAATTAGAGGGAAAGAGTTCCTTCCTGTGCATTCTGGAGCATCTCTGAAGAACATCCAAACACGTAGAACATCCAATTATCAGGTTGTTCTTCCTCCTAAGCTTGGGGTTTTCCCTGCATGATCTGCACTACATACTTCGTATCTCTGTTTTCTTCATCTGGATTTCCTAAACAGAAATCCTGCCTCATCTCTCTTCTACATAGTAACATACTATTCAAACCCTTCAACACTTCAAATTTTTTGCAAAACAGATGATTTCTGTGAGCATAGATCAGCCATACTCAAGTGACAACACCCATTTCTTCATGTATTCTCATTTCATTTCAACTGGCCTTTGACCCTTCAGAGAATCTCCAGTTACTGTGAGTGTGTCAATCTGCAACTGCCTACTTCCCTTCCCCCGTCACCCATGGTCTCACACACCCAGCAATCCTCTTCTCCAGCAGCCTTTCTTCTTGCCCAAAAAAGCATCACCACATACATTGTAACTCCTTTTCTTTAAATAGTGTTAGTACTACTAATAACCCTTAACTACTTTTTTTGTTTATGAACTTGCTGCCCTTCTCCAGCATGTTATAATAGTGTAATGAAATTCCAGACATCAGTGTTCTGACTTCATCTTACTCATTTGTCTTCCAGCCTTCACATTGCCTTTAATCCATTCAACAAATGAATCCGTATCTGATGGTCAGAGACCTAATCCTGGCCAAACCAGAGGTTCTTTCTGGTCTGATCTTTAGTAAATTTCATTTCTCTCTCATGTCTTCCTTTCATATAATCTTCCACAACTCTTACAGATTTATTCTTTGTACTACTTCACTTCTTTCAACTACAGATACTGAGTAAAAAATGTACCAAATCTTCCCATTAAAAAATAACCTTTGAAATATAGTTAACCAGCAATCAGTTAAATAGAACTTGAGTCACACAGTGGAAAAATCCAAACCAGTTTCAATTCATGCACGGTGTCTGTTATATCTATGCAAACAGAAGAATGAGCTGAGCACAAAATGAACTTCTTGTTTTTCAACAATTGCTACTTAGCTTTACCTTATAACATTAGCTGAGAAGATTAGGCCTAGGAAATCTCAATTTTCCCAGTCCAAAGGGAATAGTGGAAAATAACACATAACAAAATAATAAACCCAGCCTGCTTTACTTAAAAAAACCGAACAGTGTCAACATCCTCTTCCAGTGATTGATGGAGTAATATGGAAGTACACCAAAACACCAGGTTTGCTGTCATTGAGAAAAACAAACATATTGCATTCAACGAAAGAAACAATTGTACAGATAAAAAATACACTGACAAGGCAAGAACACAATACAGTACAGAAAAGTATGGAGAAGTACAGAGATAGCAGTGGTATTCTGTTAGCTGCCCAACTAATCAGGAATAAAGTGCTGACAGGCCCTTGTAATGCAGTGGAAAAATGCAGAAGTCAAAGCTGAAAATCCCACAGGGCTTTTCAGGCTCTCCCTTTTACGATTGCCTTGTTGATAAAGATGTACAAGCTCCCATGGACTTGGGACACATCTCAGGTCACAGCTTCTGCACAGCGCAGATGAATCAAGGAAAACAAGAGTGCTAGAAGGGCCTTGGCAGGCAGGCTGCAAGAGTCATAGTGACAAGCATTATGCCCTAGACCTCTCCATCTCACATAGAGCAGGCACATCTGTGCACTACTAAAGTGTCTTCAAAGGTTAAAGTGTGGGCTCAAGCAGGACTCTTCAGCAAATGTTTTTTAATAAAGTAGCCCTTAGAAACAGTGTGGCTGTGACCATGATAAACCAAGCCCAGATCAGTTTTCAACATTTTTAAAGAAACTGAAAGTATCTACTGAAATTCTAACACAGATCTGAGCTCTTACAAAAAGTCTTACTGAATTTTCAATTACATTCATATGAATCTGCATTGAAAATTCTGTAGCTCTTTTATTAAAATGTGTAACTTCAGTGCAGAACTCCAAAAACTGTGTAAAAAGATACATGAATTCTTAAAAGCTGCTATTAGAAAAACCAGCCTTAGTCACTGCCTGGCCAAGCATGAGCAAACCTAGACAATGGTCATGGCTAAAGATGGCAGTGGCTGATTTGGTAATCATGTGGACTCTTTTGTTGTTGGAAACCATCCATATGATTTAACATAGTTTTACCTAATTCTGTATGCTGTCACATTCTTATTTTACTCCTGCCAGGTCAGGAGAGTGTTTGAGCTCTTTCCTGACTGAATTCATGGTTAATGTTTCCTTAAGTTCCAAAATAAGCATGCAGTGCTGTGGGATTACGAATCTTCCCATAGCACTAGAAAGTTCTTGAATGCTTCAGTTACTGGAGAGAATAATATTTAACCTAGAAAGAATATGGTCTGTAAAGAACACAACAGAATTATAAGCTAAAATAAGCCTTTGGAAGAGAAAGGGAGCAGTTCACTAACTCTATTTGACTTTAATGATACCATGACTTAGGAGAGAGTTATGAAGCAAAGCAGGTAAAATTGGAAAGAGATACTATTTTGAATCAAGGCAGAGAAGATACCAACTGGGAGACGCTGACAGTGAAAAGGATCTTGTGCTGAGGACCCAGGTAGTCAGGCGCCCAAGTTAGCTTAAAGGTCACCTCTGAAAGACAGCATTTCAAAGGGCAAATACTACGAGGTTGCCCTCCCTGCTCCTACGGCTGAATTAAGCCTCCAAAGCTCAACTTTGAATGATAGCACTCCGGAATTTTGCCCAAACTGGCCTCTTCTCTTGCATCATTTTTCTGTGTTAGAAGACAACACTTTATATATTTGCTTCAAGATCAGCAATGCAAAGAGCAAGATTACATACAACGAAACAGAACAGATGCATTTATCATGATGACTATCTACTACAGAATGCCAGATCAAGAAAATTAGGTGGATGAGGCTTTTTAGTGGTAGAATCAAAGCAAAAAACAAGCTTGCAAAACAAGAAGATTTAACTTACCTGGATGTGTTGTAAAATAAATAAAGCACAAATTGGTCTGGAAATTCTTAGAAAGCATCAATGACAGTTTTTGCAAATGAAGGAGATACTACAACTAATGCTCTTACTGTTTGTAGAGAGAAACTTACTGAGAATGGGTGGGTATAAGGCAAGCTGAATGAAATGAGAAATTTCAGACCTTCCAAAAAGAAAGAAAGAAAACCAGCAAAAGGAAATCTGTGGATTTTAAATGAGCAGATCAAATGATGACTTTGTTAAATGTGAATCACTCACTGATCTCACATGGAAGAAGGAAGCACACACAAAGCAGAAATGAGGTCAGATGGGAATACATAAAAGAGTAACACAGAATTAATCTCAGAAGGACACAGATGCAAGTTGCAAGAAACATTTAGTTATTAACGCAAAAAAGAAGTCATGCTGTAAGCACATCAGCAGTAGGGAAAATGTGGTTCAGTAGCTCAATACTCTATGGCATTATCGACAAATGACAATGTGCAGGCTGAAGTTTTCAACACGTGTGCACCTACCTTTACACAACAGCCAATCATGTAGGTGACTATCAAGAGTATTAACAAGAAAAAGCTGAAATCTCAGCCTAGAATAGAAAAACAACAGGTCAGAAAGCGCTCACCAAGGTAGACCTGCTAATCTGCCAGCTGGATAACTATTCACAGAATCTCAGGACAAGTAATGGTGTCTTAGAGGACTGAAAAAGAACAAAGTACTGAAAACCTGACAATCAACATATATTGCCTAGAAACTAACAGGAAACAGCAAGTGCAGATGGGAATTATAGTCAGATTCATTCTGTGGTACATAATTAAAGATATTACTTGTAAACAGTGGTAACAAGGAAGTAAGAGTCAACATGCAAAACCAGCATGAAGCAAATCCACCTAATTTCATTTTATATAGCAATTCTTTACTGCATGTCACTTACAAATATGAAGAAAATAATAATAATTAAAAAAACCCCAAGCAACTGGGAAGGCTCCCACTTAGAGCTGTGCAGGCAATCCATGTGTTTCTAAAGAAGGCTCTTCAAAAAATTAAGTCCTGTCTTAGGAAAGTGGAAATGCTTTAGCTGAGCATTAGAGATACAGACCTACAAGATGTGGCTGTGACCTCACGGCAAGCCACTCCACATAGGAAAATGACAGAATTGCACAGAGATGTTTAATGTTCTTGAAAGCAGTTTCTTGACATTTCAACATTTGCTTTTACCATGAGACAGAACTCTTCCATTAGGATTCAAGACCATATCATTCTAAAAGTTCTTCTGCATAAATTTAAGTGCATTTTTACATTGAAAAGTGACAAAATAGAAATTACATTTGACTGTCAGAAAATTGTCCTCTTAGTCAAAGCCATTCTTCTAATTGTAAAGTCTCCTTTTGACATTGATATAATTCCAAGAGATTTCTAACTTAATTTTACTACTACTGTAAAAGAAAGACACGGAAATATCCTGGTCCAGCACAGTGTTTAATGGTAAGTAAATGTATGAAGTGAGCAAAGCATTTGGTAAGTGATCAGGAGATCACACAGATGTCCTTATCCAGGGCAAAACCCTTACCCACTCCAAATTCCTATGAATCTCCTGATTGCTATTTCTTCTTTTCACACTTCGATCACAAATTCCATTCTGCACCTCTGAAAATTCTCCTAATTCTTTTTCTTAAACAGCTCCTCCTTTGCACTAATCATCTAGCCCCATATTTTGCATCTTTCTATGTAATCTACAAGTGTGCTTAGTCTGCAAAAGTAGCATGGAGAGATTTTTAATTCTCTTTAGAAATACCTGGCACTCAGCCACGCAAGGTGAAAAAAACTGAATTCTGTGGAATATCATTTGGCTTTGATACAATTTACCCTATACTCTACACTAACTCTAAATTGAAAATCAGTGTTTTATCCAAGATCCCTTCTCCAAAAAAGATAAAACTGTAGACAACATACCCTCTTTCTATGTTTTCTCACACGTGTAGTCACTGATTCCTGAATATTTGTCCCCCCATCTTAGGATATAAACAGCTTTGTTATTAACTCTCAGAGTTTCTGACCTTGCCACTTCTGTGAAATAATAGCATAAGCTAGTGGAATTTTCTTTCAAATGAAATGTCTACTCTATAAACCTGTAAGTGCAGTATTGCATTATATTTTTAAGTTTATTGTTATGAAATGATGTTATTTGTAAGTATAATTCTGTAATAAAAACAAACCAAAGATTGATGCTGAAACAGAATGAAATTTCAGAACATGCTATAAAATTAATCTAATACTGGAAAATAATAAAAAAGTGAAATTACTCTATTTACAGGTGAAAAGGAAAAACAATCGCATACATAAAAATAAAAGCCTTACTGTTATAGTAAGAAGCTTATGAATAACAAAATGATAGTGAAATCTTCTTACAAACAAAAGGGTTAATCTTAATTGTGTATCAGTTTTGACTATAACAGGGACTTGACTTTAATGCTGTAAAACCTTTTTCTTCACTCAAAAGTACCTTTGCATAATGAATGTTGTAGCTCAGCAGAAGTTGCCTGAGTCTTTTCACATAAATCTCACTTCAGTCAACCCCAACTCCTTTTGTTTTGCAAAGCTGATGCTCAGTCAAAATATCCTCTTTGATACCACTCTGAAAATACCAATTGGTATCGATGAAAGCAGCAGATTTTAAAATCTACCTGGTAAATACATGTACAGCCTTCAGAAATATCAAAGCAAGGTACAAAAAAAGATCCTTTGGTATGAGAATGGTTGGAATAACAAAACATTTCATGTTAGGGTTGGAAGGAAGAAGGAGCAATTGTGACTACTGACTTCTTGTAGAATACCTGCTAACACACGTGGGAAGATCATGGGCTAGAGATTACCTATTGAACAGTATAAAAGAATGTAAAAAAACCAGCCCACAAGAAACATTAATGTTTTCTACTATAGCAATACTTTCAGGTTTGGGCATTTCCTTGTTAAAAGGAGCTACTTTGGGAAAGTTTCAAAAAAACATTTGTTACTGACAATCAGTAAAAACCTCCTGTGATTTTTCACTCCACCCTCAAATGAGAAAGAAAATGCCTCCAAGTGACCAATATTCATAATCAAGAAAACCGGCAAATTTGGAAAGATCTGAAAGCAAAGTAGCATGCCTGTACAAAGTTGACTTTCCAAGTAACATCCCTAATCACTGGAGTGTACTTCCACAGCATAAAATACAGATAAAACAGAAAGATAAACTATATGTGGTTCCTCAAATTTACCCTTTGTTTGTATTTAGTATAAGGTAAAAAAACCCAAACCCAGTTCTCTGCCAAACTTTCTAAGGTTGGATACCAATCGGAAATACCCACCAACCACTAATGAAGTTTACACCAACAAAAGCGGCTGTTGTTAGAGCCAAGGAATTGACTTGTAAGGGAATTATCACAGTTCACCCACCAAAGTCAGACACTCTATCCTCCTTTTGGAATTTAATGTGCAGAAAGGTAATAAGGAACCATGTTATGTCAAACCACAATGGAAAACGTCTGTGGGAAGAGGTACTTCCTGAACTATAGTAATTAAAAGCCTTGACATATCTATGAAAGAAGGGAACGGATAATCTTTATTATATTGTAAGCAAAGCAAATGGCAGATTGATATCCCTTGGCACAGGAATACACTACTAAATATTTGAAGACAAGCTGTGACTTCAAATATCACATCCAACTGCAACTTTAATTTTTTTTTTTTTTTTTTTTGCAGAAAAAGCAACTCATGCTGAGGAAGATATGGCTTATTTGAAACTTATTTACTGTCATAACAGATGGTGAAGACTAGAGAGAATATAAATGAAAAATATGGGGGCCCAATAAATGTCAAGGCTCCCAACTTGGTTTGTAAAATTAAAAGGAAAAGAAAAAAAAACAAACCCCAGAAAACAAGCTCTATCTATGTGAGATACAAAAACTTTACAGAATAGATTAGCTTCTTAACATCTTGGAAATATCCGTTTTTCTGCCCACACAATGTGAGATTAAAAATTGCACTGATGTTATACTTACAGCTATCCTGAAAAAGTTATACAGTATTATCTATACAGAGTTATCATTGTGAAAAGCTCCTTTCCAGGTATTTATCCCCAAACCTCTGGTGGATGATGAGCATTTTATCAGTTACATCTAGGATGGTAAAGATAGTTTCCTGTGAGCCCATGTGTCAGGGTAGGTTTGTTGGCCGTATTTGTAACCCTAGGAACCACAGCCTGAGGGAAGCAGATCAGGGCTAGAGCCAGAGCTACAGACCCAGGGCCTTCCTTGACTGGGAATTTCTAAGTCACCAGGGCTCTCATTCCTAAACAAAACTAAACACTCACTTCAACCTCCCATAACTTCAGAGAGAACTGAGGACCTTAGGACTCTCTAAAAAGCACCTGGCATTCTATAAAATTTTACTTTGGATCCTCATCATAGAAAAGAATGCATCCTTCCTTATTTTCTGAGGTATGCAGGTGAAATAGGAACCACTGAAGAATGAACCATATCCACTCACTTACAAAAGGAAACTGCATTTACATTGTTACTGGAGTCATTATTATCTTGGCAATGCTTTTGAGACAAAAAGCAAACAAAATGAAGGCAGAACTAAAACAAAGTGAAAATGATATTCACTAAAATCTGACGTAATTTGTCAATGTAAACTTACATTAATGAAGCTGAAACTGAACAAGTAAAACCTCACCAAAAACCAGAGCTTTCATGATTATACTGTGCTATGTATTCACACTGTAGTGCACACATGAGTAGAAAGTCAGCGGCAAAATGAATAGACATTACTCTATATTTAGCTTCTCAGTTGCTGTTTCATATCACCTAGATGACTAGAAAATGCACCACTTTAAAGCCGTATCTCATTCACTAAAATATTTCACAGCTAGTTTTACTTTAAATGTAGTAATGAATTTTTGAACATGGTTAAGAACTGTAGTATTAAATACCCTATAATGGCTCGAAAAAAACCAACCAACCATGAGTATATTTTTATACAGTTTTTCTTAATGAAAAACAAGGAAACATACACAAAGTATTTGAGTTTTTTATGCTGCTACCTTTTATGTTTTCTGTGCATTGTATTTGAATGCTGTCCCCTTGATTATATTCTCTGAAATAGTTGTTTGAAGTAAGATACTTTATTTTAATAAGTGGAACAAAGCTTTGAATAGCTTGGTTCAAAAAACAGTTTTAAATGAAAGGAGCTGTTGCTAAGCACAGGGATCTTTGCCAAATACTTTTTAAATGGTTTATTGTGCCCTAGCAATCCTGAGATTAAAAACATCTCTTGAATTACAATGACACATCAAAAAATAAAATTAATGTGGGGGTTTTCATTACAAGAACTGAGCCCCTGTGTGTT
>JANHGB010065075.1:0-17021 GCA_026283785.1 Coracopsis vasa | reverse complement strand
GTTTAGATTGGATATAAGGAAGAAGTTCTTTACTGTGAGGGTGATGAGGCACTGGAATGGGTTGCCCAGGGAAGTTGCGAATGCTCCATCCCTGGCGGTGTTCAAGGCCTGGTTGGACAAAGCCTTGGGTGACATGGTTTAGTGTGAGGTGTCCCTGCCCATTGCAGGGGCATTGGAACTAGATGATCTTAAGGTCCTTTCCAACCCTAACTATTCTATGATTCTATTTGGCAACACTGAAAAGAATAGGAAAAAGCCCTTTTGAAGAGTAGCGGCTGCTCTAGTATCAGTGGCAACGTCTGCTCTATTGTTTTTATATTTTTTTTTTCACAGGTTGGAAAAGACCTTGAAGATCATCAAGTCCAACCATTACGCCAGGACTGTCAAGACCACCACTAAACCATATCACTGAGGGTGTCATGTACATTTCTGACCTCCTGTGACTGTGCTGGTAGGGAATTACCAGGGGTTAATCCTGGCAAATCCTGCAAAATGCAAGAAAAGAGGCAGCATGAACAGGCACTGAAACTTAGTCCTCCACAAGGCTGGAACAATTAGGACAACTGGTAACAGCCAAACTGGTTCTTACCACTTCAAGAGTAAATTACCATAGGGATCGGAAGTTAATAGGCAATTCGGCAGCAGATGCTTTCTGCTGTGGACATAGACACACTGAACTAGGCTTAGGAGACAGTGTTTCATTCTTTAGTGCAAAATTACATTTTTAGATAGCTAAATACATTAAAGCATACAGACAGATATCAATACAAAACAAATATGGAAGCTTGGCTTTTGCTGGGATGAGATTTTCTCATCACCATCCACCATCTGCTTCACCACCACAGCATACTGGCAGAATACAGAGTTTTATTTTCTGTTTTCAAATGTACTTTTAGAGTACCAGGGATGGTATCTCTGGTACATCATTATAAGTGTAGGGCTAAAGAACCCTTATTCATGCATTACTAATGACTAAAACTGGCTGAGGATTCTTTCTCACTGAGGAAAAGATAGTTATTAAAAGCTGTATTCCTAAGTTAATTATCAGGCCAAGAAACACTTAAGCTTAAAATCTTAACTTTAATATGAAAATAAAACCAAGAAGCCCTTAAGTACTTTTCTGTTTTCAAAACCAGAAAAATCCCAAATGTTACTGACTGCTTAAAAACCCCTTTGAAACCTTTCTCCATTTATGAAGAAACCAGGATTTCCTTTCCCTTGCAGTGTTTGACGGAGGCCTTGCACAGCTCTGCCCAAGCACAGGAAACAGAGAAAAAGGGGTTTTATTATGGAGGCATTCAACTGAAGTTTCAGTCCTTAATAATGACTGTAGGGATGAAGAACCTGATACTGTTGAAGCATAATAATCATATAGGGATTTAAAAAAGTATTGATAATGCTTTGGCTTGGAGAGGTGGGTGCAGCCCTGGTCAGAAGAATGCTGTAAATGGCTAGTTGCATTGACAATAAAGGAGGCAGCATTTCTCTCCTTGGCACCTCCCTGCTTTTTATGTCCTCTACCAGTAAATCCAGGACTGATTCGTGTAAAGTAACTCAGAGCAGAAAAATCCAAGTAATATTTTCTATGCCACACATCACTTGAAAACTCCCTGACAGACTCAGTATTTACAGGAGACCGAATTGTTAACTTTTAGAATTACAAATAGAGCATCATTCCATATGGCGCTATTTTTCAAATATCTTTCCTGTAAATCACTGAAAACAAAAGACTGCTTCCTTAGCAATGCCGCTGTGTCCATGACATGCAGCCTGGCTCCACACAGAACTGAAGAAGTTAACATGTACCAATTGGTGCCCAGTGTGAACTGTAACTCAATTTTCCTTCTGTAGCCCTCCTTTTAATTTTTATTTAAATCCATAGCAATGTCTCAAGTTTGTGCTTTTATTGTTTTGGTTCATATGCTCTTTTTGGAACTCTTGGCTCCTCACTGTCTCCTTACCAAGTGACTAAAAGACCCAGCAAATATCCAACCTCTGAGTTTTTCTGTAAGTTTTATGCAAAGGACTGAGGACATCATCAGCATCAGCTGTACTAGTGTAGTGCTACTGTTTTTATCTCACTTTTTCTATTTGTCAAATACCAAGTATTTAAGTAAGGTACCTTTATCTAAACTAAGCATCTTCCCTCCATCACCCTTGTCACAAGACCGAGTGTCAGACAAAATCTGAAAGTGAATGTGCTTTTGTTTTGCAGCAATCCACAAAACCTCCTTGCTCATTGCCACTGAAGCCTGGCTGTATTCACACTGCTCCAGCTGAGCACTATGCTCACTCTGTACCATGCACAGCTCTGCTGCTCCTGGAAGCTGACGATAGCTCAGGGAAGGTGCCCTCCTCCCTCCAGTCAGAGAATCCCACCTAACTGGGGCTATAGCAGCCGGTGCACAGCAAACAGCTCCTTGTGCCTGTGCAAAGGTAATACAGGATTGTTTGGACATCTGTTACAAATCAGCTAACAGTGATTATAGCAAGTAACGTCTATCCTCAAGCCTCAGGGAGCTTCATTTCATTATATCATCATTTCCTCTCTTCACCAAAAGACTGCTTCTTTTCTGGGGCATCCAGACAGTATTTTTCTCTCACATATTTACTGTACTTCCCTGTCAGTTCTGAATGTTCCTCCCCATTGGCTCATGTTTGGAACAGACCTGTGTAAACTTTACGTCTGTGGACTTCTAGCAACTACAGTACAAAACCCAACTTTTCAGCATCACCAGTAACAAACCCCATGTAATGCAGAAAGACCTACTAAGTCAGTTGCAGGATCCAGAGACAAGTAGAGGGATTAGCTTTCTTCAGCATCTCAGGCTTTCCCAACACACAGACATGGATTTGATATATTGTTACTGGGAAATATTATACCTGTGATTGTTTTAGCTTCCAAAAATATGAAGACTTTCCAAGAATGACAGAATATGATTTTTTCAGTAACTCAAATTGTGAATTACTTAAAATATACAGTACAACAGGATATAAGCTTTGAACAACACTGTAGCATATTATTATGTAGTGAATGGTAGCAGCCACATCACTCACTTCTGAGGTTATTTCACTGCCATCTGAAGCACGTATGGAGAGACAGGGCCTGCTCTAATTACAATATTGTAGTTTTGACTGACAGACAATATGTCTACAATCAACTCATCCAAAAGCCATGTGTTGCGACAGTTCCTTGTCCGACTCCAGAGTGTACACGATTGAGATGAATCAGTGCCTTGTTACTGCACACTAAGCCCACAGTAAAAGAAACTCAAACAGCCACAAAATCCTAGAAAACACACGCATACAGAGAACAGCACCATGGGCCAAAAGGTACCCCATTGTTTTTTTCCTATCTTTTCCTAATTGTTAGTATCTCTGACTTTTTAAACGTGCCCAGAGCATGTCAGAATAACATTTCAAAACATATACCCCCCAAACAAAACTACTGCTTCCAAACTTCCCAAACTTCATATTTGTTAGTCTAAAGCAAATTTTAATATGAACATTTTTAAAACTCCATTTTTGAGATCACAAGAAAAAAACTTTTGCTATTATTACACATATTACTAATGCACATAAATATATAGCTGACGCTGAAACAATGTTTTTATTCTGACCTCACACAGGCCTGCAAAAGTATAATTATTATGCAGCATAATATGACAGAGATATCTGTCATTAGTAGAATTTCTGGAATTTTGAACATACATTTCAATAGCCTAAGTGGACCTAGCTTGGCAATTTAGCTGACCCTGGAAAAGAGTGCCTTATGTTCATCTTGTGCAATCTGTCCAGTAACAGATGTACACCATTTAGATGTAAAGTGAGGTGGAGGAGGAGGGGAACAGCAGTAGAAGAGTCAGGCCATTTAGCAGAAGAGCCATGAGTTTCAGTAGGCCAGCATGAAGGAAGTGCAGTAAAGTACAAATCATTCAGAACAGGTTTCAAGTAAACCTGTGATAAACAAATTACTATTTTTAAAGTATTGCACGTACTTTATGTTAAATGATATGTAAACATTAAGAAGAAAAAAACCCAAACCCGCAACTATTTGCACTGTGTTTGTGGAGGGAACATGAGATGGGAAGAGAAAGCAAAGAGATTTAGGTGTAACAGAGGGCACCACTACAGCTGACGGAGCACAGTGAATTCAACCAGCTTACAAAGCTACATTGGTGTCAGATGGAGAAGCTTTTTTTCTCCCTCCCGTACTGTGGACTGGGGTCACTAGGAGGCATGGAGCCTACAGGTGGTAAAGTTCTCCATATTAACAGTTTATGTTGAGGACATATTCAGATGTTTGAGTTACTTCGCCATAGCGACACAACCCGTCATATTATTAACTCATCTTCCTTATTACTGAAGCGACTATACTGGAAGAGTTTTCCTGGGTTTAAGGTCTATGCTGCCTATTGGGTTCTGTGAAATTTTCTCACCTGTGTTTATTCAGTGACTACCACAAATGTGTAAAAACAGACAAGAGCTGCAATTAATTGGTTTTTAAAATGTTCAAAGTGCCACTTCCCAGGATTATCGCAACATAAAAACATTCATATCTGCCCACACCAAATGTTGATATAAATTATTAATTTAAGGCAAATGTGACAATTAAGCAGATTTATTAGCCTTAATACATCATGCAGTTACTAAACAACTTTTTAAAGCTGCTCTTCTCTTTCTCTCTGCAATCTAAACTTCTTTTGTCTTAGGTACTATATTTTATTTATTGATACACATCATTGTGAGAATGAGCTATCCAAGTTACATTTTGTAGTGACAGCATATAATTAACACACAAAAACCTCTCATACAGATACTTACTAGCATCACAAAAGTAGTCTTAAGGAAGAAAAATGTCTCTTTCAGACTGAGTTTTCAGTAAATAATTAACAGACAAAACAGTCACTGTAACTGTTGCTAAAATGCACTTTTATCTGCAGTCGTAGTATACGGACCACTAATTGACTAAGTCGGATTGTCACAGATGCGAGCATAATGGCCAAGTTTGTATTTCCATTGACTATGGCATGATGTCTACTCTGTGAATAACAGAACAATAGTTTTCAGGACTGTCCAAGATTATGATTTTCTCGTTTTCAGAGGTATGAGAGTCCCTACCCATCAATATATTAGAAATACAGTTAGGATATTTTAAAATACACTTCATTAAACAGGTATCAAATATGGCTCACTGGATAACTCTGGTGTTTACCAGAAATGCTGCTTGTTCACCACATATTCCTTTAGGTGCTCTTTATAAAAAACCCAAAAAGCATGACTGTTTTTTTTTCCTTCTCCTTACACATTACGTGTTGCTCTGGGAGCTTAGATATTGTTTTCAGCTGAGCAAAAGGAAATGTCAGGGATAATTTTGATAAATGTGAGCTATCTCATATTTTCTGTTAACAAGTGCATTGTGTGTCTAATAGCATGCACCTGTGAAGCTGATTTTTCTTCATGTGACCTCAAAGAACTAAAAAGACTGTACAGTAAAAGGAGACTACACCTACTGCTAGGTCAATAACATTGATGAAAAGATTCAATCAATGCAGAGATAAAATAAGGCCTTCTAACCCCTACGCCACCCCACTTGCTGTCCCTCACCTTCGCTGTGGGGTTCTGCTCAGTAATTTTCTTGCCTGCTCTTTGTGGTTAGCTGGCTAAGTGCAACCCTGGACTCATAGACCTTATGCTGTGAAGAACACACCAAGACACTACACTGAAGTCAGCACACCTCAGCAGCAGCCATTAGCGATAAGTGCAAAACCTTTAAATCAATATAAGACCTTTAAACTGTACCTTTACCAGTTATCAAAGGAAGTATATTCTCTTTACATAAACTACTATGACAACCAATAATTCCTTCTTTCTAACAGACACTTACTAGGAGAAAAAAAAAGCTATAGCATGTAAGAAAAAATTATAATAATCTGTCCAATATTTAGAGTACTATACTAATTTTCCATGTATTCCTCGTTGTAGCTAAATACCTTTGATAATGGAAACAGAGTATCAAATTGGAAAGTCCAGGAAAATTCATTGCACTTCCAATCTTTGGTTTCCAATCAAACATATTTACCATACTACTATGTAGTAGGTTTGCTTATGAGCTACCAGTCAGCACTGTTCCCCCTAAGGGATGAACTGCGCGCTTTTCAAGTTTTCTGATACAGATTGTCAAAATTTCCTAGGTTTACTTTGTTAAAGATGATTAGGGCACCGTATAATTTCTTATTCTGCATAGGTGGTTCTGGCTTATTTCTGGTTTTCTGGTGATAGAAAATTACAAAGAAAGAATTACAGCCTGATCCAGAGAATCCTAATGAAACAAAACAAAGAAAAAAACCCTAACACCTTAATTTTTTTATAAATTCAAGTTTCCTACAGAAAATCTACAAATACTCTTGCCACAAGTGAACAGCTTCAAAATTCCTGTTTTGAAAGGTGCTTCATTTTATTTTATTTTTTTATCATGTAAAGGCTCCTGTCAATCTAGGTAAATAGCAATGAGTTTCTTTCAATCATTTGCCAACTACAATAGCAGTGACTTTCTGCTGGCTAATGTGAATTAAAAAGAAAATTGTAGTCTATCTGGTTTCCTGTAAAAAGATTTCCTAAACAGAATCAATAGAACTCCAAATGACAAAATATTTTTGCTTAGATGAGACAACTTACCCAGCTTTAAAGCAGTTATTTAAAAAGTTAAACACACATTTGATATAAATGTTCTCCCATACAGATTCTAACATTAAAATACTTCACAGAAAAAAGAAGTATGTCCTGAACTACATTAATTTGCACAGACTTAATCTCTGTGTATAAACTTGGACTAAGATTCAGTGTGTCTGTGAAGCCTGACTGCATACAGATCTGCTTTTTAAATTGTCTTGTAGTCAAATTTTATTCTTATTCAATCTCTGCTTCTGGAATCCTCTAAGCAAAGTTCTTTTATTTTAGGAATGCTCTTTTAGTCAATTATTTAAATTGTAAAGCTGTACAAAAGGATATAGTCTGTGGGGATTTGGTATGTACCAATGGGTCATTTCTTTATGAAATTTCTGTGCTTTATGCCTGTTAAAATATTGACATTCTTCCCCTTTGCTCCTTTTTCTGATTTAAGTAAAATGGTAGGTATTGAATTGAATTAAGTTACAGATTAGGCATTATAATGAAGTCTTATTTAATCATTAAGACGAGTCAAAATAGGGGAAACAGGAATCTAGGTCATGGAGTTTCTGTTATTCAGCAGTTAGGAATCCTGGGAGCAGTCCAGACTCAGTAAAGCCTCATCCATGTGTTGTTTTAAACATTGTCTACCTGGGTTACTTTTTCTTATGAAGGAAATGTCAGTGTCATCTGCATCACTCACTCTCCATCTCTCCCAAGGAGGTGACGCATAGTTTATAGCCTACCCTTACAGATGCATTTGATTTAGGTGCTGTAGTAAAGTGGAAGTGTCAAGGTGATTCATCTGTCTGCCACCGATGACAGCTGTGTTACACAAAGTGCCTGTGTGGAACGCATTGATTGGGCTAAAGAAGAAGGTATTCCAATATCAAAGGAAAAGGCTTTCTTTGTCATTACAAACATAGCTGGCTTTTGACCAGTGTAACAGATAGAGCCTGCATGAACATTATGTTGCACATTCTGAATATGTTCCCAGGATTCTCGCTTGACGCCAGGGACCAACAGCAGACTATCCCCTTGTAAACTTGCTTGAAAAAGAAATAGTGTTGCCATGACTAAATTAAAGA
The DNA here is from genome assembly GCA_026283785.1 of Coracopsis vasa. Taxonomy (NCBI): domain Eukaryota; kingdom Metazoa; phylum Chordata; class Aves; order Psittaciformes; family Psittacidae; genus Coracopsis; species Coracopsis vasa. The sequence goes on along the minus strand of JANHGB010065075.1, from coordinate 9,264 downwards.
AAAAAAAAAAGTGATTACAGATATATTGGTGTCATAAAAAAACCCAAACACTTGATCATTATACCCTTGATCTGTCACAAGTTTTAAAACAACATCCACTACTAGCTAAAAACACTAATTTAATTTCACTACAAATGCTGCAAAATATCTAGCTTTCTTTCAGCATGTACCTGAAGTTTCTCAGCATATTCACATTCCTTTATGGAAAATTATTACCCATTATCTATTTTGTGAATTGTCACTGCTAATTTTACTAGACAGCTACTTTTATAAGGTTCTCATAGTAGTAAAACATTTCCTAGATAGTACTATTTTGTAATCTAATTCCTGTCTTTTCATCCATTTGTGAGAAATGAACCTTGCTGGTCAAGTTGAATGATAGGCATGTATACATATATGGAGTATGAGGTGTCATTTGTAAAAGAATGAATTATTAGAAGAGGTAATGGGAGCAACCTATGATGATACAGTGTCAACTAAAGCTATTTATCCGTCATAATCCTTGCCTTTATGGATTAAAAATAGTTGTATATTCAAAAGTAATCTGAAATTCAGTGTATCAGTTGTTGATGTATCAGTAATTTATCTAAAATAGTCCATATTTTATCATAACATCCCCAAAATATTGCAAGCTCATTTAATAGTGTGCTATGCTTTAGGAAAGTTCCATTTCAGGAAGAACCGTTACATTCAAATTTTTCTTGGTGTCCTTGGTATCTTGAAAAAGACGAGACTCTGAAATTCTAATATACAGGTATTAAAGAACTTCAGAGATTATATTCTGCTGTACTAATATGAAAAACAAACACAAAGAAAAAAATTTCCAGAATTAAAAATATACAACAGTCTCAAGACTAAAATGCAGCTCAGGAAATAATGAAGGGAAACCTTCCAAGTATGTATTTGATCAGCTTTGAAATGTAAGTGCATAGAGAAAGTTTCAACGGTTGTAAAATTGTGGTCTGCACTTCCAACAACTTCTAAACGTAGTTTATAATGAAAAAAACGGATCACAAGGCAGCCTGTGGTTCACAGAGAGTTGGAAGTCAAGCTCTCCTTCATTTGAGTCAGGGCTTGACACTTGACTCTGCAGTCTTAAGAAATTTGATTTAATTTTCTGTTTCAATTTTTTTTTTACCTGTAACACCACACTTCATTTTCATACAAGTTTATAATCAAAGGAAGAATTATCAGCCTTAAAATCTGTAAGTAAAATCTAGAACTCATTGTGATCCATGAAATTCTAATTAGTGGGCTGTTTACCAGAGACAAAAAGCTGGACAACAATGCAGTGTACCAGCACAGTTTGATTGCTAATTGTAATATATCAGGAACCATCAAATTACTTCAGAATTCCATTATGATTTTCAATTCTGAAGTGAGAAAAACATTAAAGTAATATTTTAACCTTAAAATATTATTAAAAAGACTCTTTTCTATCTTGCCAAAATAAGCTTCTAAAAGTGATTAAGGGAAAATGAGGGATGAATGAACTGATTAAAGGACAGACCTTGAAGGATGCAAGCAGGAAAGCACACATGTAGGAATATTTAAGAATTTGCAAGACTTCAGGAGCCAGCTTAAAGGTTTTCTCCGGATATCAGATGACCTAGCGGGACATCAGTACATCAAGTACCTTACATAGGTTTAGTGAGGTAAGAGCATCTACAGTATCTTGTTAAATCTCCCAGCATACTCAAGGAATGATGAGTAACAAGTTAAAACATTCCTTCTCTGATATCTACCAGCTGATCACCTCTGCTCCATAACTTCAGTCCAAAATTTACCATTAAAATCTATGTAAACAAGTAATGTAAATAATGGCTGCAAAGCAATATTTCCTCAAACTAAATTACAATGTTCTTTTGGTAGCTGCTTGAAACCAAGCAATTTCATTGTGCTTTAGGTCTTTCAATGAACATTAGAGTCAATTTAAGCAATTAGAATACTTACATAATTTATTTGGATTTGCACTTTAATGCAAATAGCAATACAGAGTATTACTAATGCTATGTTAGGAAAAACAAGGTTAGCATTGCATTTTTAGATTAATGCAGATCAGGAATCTGGGCATGTGCCATGCTATGAAAATTTGATCTTGATACAATCTAGATCTGACACAATCAGCCTCTGGTATGCCTGCAGGTCAATCAGTGACCTGCTGGAGTGAGCCTATGCAGAAGTGAAGCAACCAGGGACACTGGAATTAGATTTTTCTTTCTGCATGGGAATGACCGTGGGCACAACCAACTTGCAAGCTGCACTGTACTAAATCTCACAACTGGAGTGAAATGGCTTCACATGGTCAGTTGCAGAACTCTTCATGGAAGAAAAATCTATCAAATGTTATCAAGAAAGACAAATCTCTGAGTACGCTTTGGAGGGGCAACTGCAGACAGGTGGGAGAATATTCTGTAGAAGTATCAGTCTGGGCTAGCTCTAGTCTCATTATGCATAATGACCTAATCTTGAAAAATACCTTACCATAACATGGCCTTCAGTTCCCAGTAACAAACCTGTTCTGAACTAAGAATATTTTGAGGAAAATCAAAGATTTTAGAGATAAACAGTGAAAACGACCAAATTATTTTCAACTAAGGAAATGTGTCTCAACCACTCTGAACCTTATTTGTGAAGGCAGATATAAGGCATTTCATTATTTACTTACTACTAGTAAGAAGCTACTCTCACTATTTTTACTGTGACTACTATCCAACTTGCTGATACTCTTCCCTGTGATATTTAGCTTTGTCCTGAATGAACCAGTGCTGTTGCATAAAGGCCCACTTTGTTTTTCTGCTCTGCAGAGAAAAACCCTGGCTTTACACCTCCAAAGATCAAGTATTCACATAACTGCTTATAAAACAGCACAAAATTTGTATTCATTTGTATCTCCTATAAAAATATTTTCTCTGTGCAAAACAGCTTAGCCCCAATGTTTTAGAAAGTAAGCATTTCGCTGCAAGAATTCCTCTAGTTTGGCGAAGAACGTCTTTGATCCTGAATCTTACATACAGCATACCCTTTGAAGCAGCTGTTTCTTAAATTCTACCTATTCTTTTATATCAAGTCATATTTGACCATTCTTGCATACTTTTTTTTTTCAGTGCAGAAACACTGAACTATTTTGCAAGACTGGCTGATTTCCTCCAGTTGTCTTTACTTTTGTCCAAATTTTTTTAATTTTGGAACTGTAATAACTTGCACATACTTTATTTAAACTACTTTTGTGTCTGTAGCTTGGTCAACACACAGTAGTTCAGAAATGAAAATTTCTGATTTGCTCTTTGTCTATGTGAGGAATTAAATCCAACATCTGGTGTACAGAATAACATGCATGCATATCTTGTGATTTTCAGTAAAGAAAGCTATTATTCTACCAAATGTTCATCACATAGTAGGACTGTTCAAGGAATTTAGGTAACTAAAACCAAAACAAAAATAAAATCAGTAAAAGAGTCAAAATACTTAAAATTCTTTACAAATAATCTGACTTCAGTTTAGGCCTACATATTTAGACTGAAAATACATTAAAATATTCCTGAAGCACAACCTTCTTTACTCCATGCTTCACGAATGTTCCATCTATGCAGTGTGCATTGAACAGTAACTTTACTCAGAATATTTTTTACAAAGTGCCTTCAATTTTAAGCCATCAACAGCTTTTGAGACTAAAGAAATATGATTTGAAAAAACAAACTGCTAGCAGTGAAAACTCACTGATGCTCTATTAATACAGCATTACTAAAATTCACAATTTATTATACATTTGAGCATATTTCAATTTGGCCAGAAGATTCCAGCACACATACAGTCAGGAGTCATGGCTCCACGATCAAAGTGCATGAAGAAAATATTTCAACAGGCTGATTGCAAATGTTTGTCTGTTAATTCTGTAATATTTTTATAGCAATAACATCCGTCTTGTTTTATGGAAGATGCACTGTAGCTTGACATCTGAAATAGAGATTGCACAATACACACAAACACACATGTATGAAAGGAAATCTAAATTCTGATGTCTTATTCAAAAACATGTCATCATACCAGATGTCTTATTACAAAATCCTCTGAACAACAAAAATAATTCTTAAAGAAAAAAACCCTGCATGCTGCTTTTTCCACACAGAAATAAAGAATATTTCTGAAAAGCCTTTTTCAAACTTTCTTTAAACATTATCAGTCTAATAGAGTTCAAATTCTTTGGTTTTGTTCCCAAAGTTTAATGCTTATCATATTATCTTATTATGAATCCAAGCACATAAATCAAAGGCAGTAACTTGGGATAAGTGTACTTCATCTCTATTTTGTGGTTACTTTTGTACTTATATTGCCAAAATGAGAAATCCACTCCCCAGTTCACACGATGATTTAAGGGATGTTCAGTCAGTTTTTTCACTTTATTATCAGTAGTTAAAATGGGCAAGAGAGGAAATGCTTACTAAAGTTATAGAAAGATGAAAGAGGGAAAAAAATCCTTCATGTCTATTTTCCACATTAAAATAACTTTGTCTGCTTCAAATTTAAAAGCAAGTAATAGCTAAAATATGCATCAAGTGCTGTCAGATACAAGGCAGTACTGACTACTGCAGACCATCAATACATATTACTGGTACAGATTTCCAACCCGAATACTTAGGAGCCCAAATTCCATAGGTGATTCTGAAAATGTTACGTATCATCATTACAATGCCAAGCTGAACCATGCCAAATCTATGTTACATACGCTGTTTGCACATATATTAGACCAATCCTTTTGAGGACAGAGATATGTTCTCTTGCATATTTGCACTTTGCTATGTAAATTCTCAACACTCAGACCAGCCAAAAAACTGCTTCCTTCAGCTGAAACTGATACCAGAGGGATAATTTTTGTTTTGATTAAGAAACCCTTAGCCTTTAAACTTGAGTCTTCATTATTTACGTAAGTAGAAGTTCTATTGAAGTCATGGGTATTTTGCTTGTATACAGACTGAACTGTAGTCAATATTTTTACAAACACAAAAGAATTCTAATGAGATAATGCTGGCTGAAATGATACCTCACATTTTTTAGAATTAAAATATAGTAAATCTTCAGAAATTTAAGCATAAAATAGATTAAATACTGTTGAACAGAACTCAGTTCAATTAAGTAAATGTATAACCAAGATATTTGATTTTGCTTCCTCAAAGCCTGAGACTTAGCATCATAAACCCAAAGATTCTCCATGATAGAAGGTGACCTTCGGAAACAGGCAATTGTAATTTAAGACTACAGTGCTGTAAATATAACTTCCAAATGAAGCACTGACAATTTATTTTTCTTAATGAGATATATCCAGCAGCTCAAACCATATGAGAGGAAAATAAAACAAATTAAACATAGAAAATATTAAACAAACATTCATTTCCAATATTTAAGTATAGTGTGCAAAAGTGTATTTCATTCTAACTGCTTTTGCATCTGTGTAATAGCCCAATTAATATGTCTGCCATGGATTACTTCATGGAAGATAACACTTTCAAGAGAAATTAAATATGGATACAACCTTCTGGCTCAAGATGTCCCTAAACTGCAGACTGTTAGAAGTGTCTCTGGGGAAAAGGCAGGAGTGTCTGTGTGCTGCTTTGCTTTTTACAGTACTCTGAGACATCCTCTACAGTGCAAGGCTGTAGAGAAAGGCTGGTCTGACCCAGTGTGGCAGTGGCTATGGGCACCAGTTACTCCAGTTCTCAGCAAGGTGACTCTGGAGTATTTTTGAGCTATACATTTGTTCATGAGAGCAGGAAGCGACTGAGAACAGCCTTTAATAAAGGGACACAGATGTTTGTGTTTATTGCACCACCTGAGCTAATTAAAATTCTTACCTTTTTAAAAAAGAAAAAGCTCCCTGTGGGAATGAAAAGTGGCTTTAAAAAAATTACAGATGGGATAATGAAAAAAATATTTTCAAAATAAAGTATTTGGTTTAGAATTTTTTTTTAAAAAAATAATATTGTGACGGTGATGTCCAATTTGTAACCTTTCTTTGTTCAGATTAGGACACAAGGAAATGGGTTTGTAAGACAAGTCTATCAGCTTTGCCTGAAGTTACATGCTAGCTTTGCAGCACCTTACAGTGAGTAAGAGCTTTCCAGGCATTTAAGAGAGAAAAAAGTGAAAGAAAAAATCCTGACCATCTTTAAATCTTAAAGGTGATAACCTTCACAAGGTAAGTACTGCTGTGGTATTACTGTTGTTATACGAATCCTAAGAAAGATTAAAATCTTGCTGCATATTTCCCAGATATTACTGGGCTTTCCATATCCAGAGGAATTTCTGAGTAAGATCCACAAGAAAATATCAGTCGCCCTTAAATGATCTATAGTTACACAAATTTGTATTTGCAGTTAGAGCTGCATCTGTCCTAAATTTTCTTTCAGGTTTTATTTTCAAGGACAAAATTGGTTTTGTAGTGAAGAAGTTAATTCATATAAATTGACACACCCCACCCCTCCCCCATATTTTAGTGAACTCCTCTTGAAACCAAAATGTCAGATAAAAGACAGAAAAAGCTTTAATCTGAATAGGTTTTAGACTAAAATTCTTTTGTAGAGATAAAAGATTTCTGTTCACACATACACTGCTGTGTTTACCTAACAAATATTTTCTAAAGGTCTGAGAATTTTCCATACCATCTTGATACAATTGAACAGAAGACCCATTTAGCCTAATGAGCATTAAGATTAAATCATTTACTCACAGATCAAAGGAGATTTTAATTATGTAAACGAGTTGTTCAGAAACACAAAATGTTCCATTAAGCTTCACAATTAATACATACAATATTTATGAGTTCAGACTTTTTTCCTTGTTAAAAATTGATTGTTACATCAAAAAAAGTTTCCCTAGATGCACTGATGGAAGGAAAAATATTTTAAGCCATAAAAGTAGCAGGCATGCAAAACATTTTACTGCCTTTTGCTTTTCCTTCTCCTCTTCTCCACCCCCCCTTCCTTTTTGTTGTTGTTGCTCTGAGCGTCTTGTCACCAGATGTTCATTATGTGTAAAAAATATTGAGTTCATATAAGTACTCACAGCACAGTCATACTATACTGCATGCGTATCACTGGGGTCTCTGAATGAAACTGGTGCAAAATAAAGCACTTCTAAACCATCTCCATTCAAGGTCTCAATGCTTTCTATTTCTTAGAATATGAAACAAAACTAACAAATAACATGGTACAAACAAAAAACTGAGCTTTGGTTCCCCAGTGTGTGTCACAAATTCTCAAACTCTTTTTTGTTTGGTTTTGTTTGGTTTTGTTTTTTTTTAAGGGTACAACCTTAGATAAAACAAAGCATAAAACAAGTGCTCCAAACAAGGGTCTCATCCTGCTTCCATATTTAGGCAGATATTACCTTTCGGTGGTGCAAACACTGGTGCACATGATAGATCATTAAATCACCGTTATTTCTAACAGGCGAGATTAAAATAAATGCAAAGAAAACAAATGATGGAGAGAATGCTGATAAAATATGCAAGCTGGATTAGTTAGAGGGTAATTTATTTCTACTAGAAGTTCTACTTGGGAAAGCAAATAAAAAAAGTAAACCTGCTGACACTAAATAATCCCGAAAACCACAGAGAACAGTTGTAGGAAAACTGATTACTGCTTAAGAGAGATGAAAAATCCATTCAAATTCTCAAGGCCAGAAGTATGCATTAATAAAACTTTCTACAAAATTATTTTCTACACTTAAACTTAGAAACTGCACAAAAAGAAAAAAAAATATATAATGGAAGAATACTTTTACTCAGTGTGCTGGGGCAAAATCCTACCCTTAGTTACAGAGCGTGCTCCAACAGACCACAATAGCTTGCTACTAAGAACACAGACTGCTTTTAATGTGCATCAGAGTTAGCAGCTTAGTTATTAAGGCTACTCAGAGGCACTGACAAATGTGTAAATTTGTCCAGAATAGTCACTGATGATTCGATGTTAGATTTACAAGGAAGAAGCATAAAATATTTAAATATTTTATGAAATCTGTACCATTGTGTCAGTGAAAAAATTCAACACCTTCAACATTCTGTCTTAACAGAGCAGCTGAAGCTTTTTTCCCCCATATATTAGGAACTCATCATACTTCAGCTCTTTCACTCAATATCATGATCTTACGATTGATCTTATTTATTTTTGGTTTGTGCGCAACTTGAAGTTGATGCCAGAGTTATTCTAATTATAACACAGTCAACAGAATGACACAAATCTTATGCCTGGAACTCCATAAATAATTCAATGAAATTCAATAGTTTATATTCACTGCAATTCTAATACATCCACAATCTTATGGTCAGCTTTCAGGTATTTCCCATGTATTTACCTTTCTATTGAATTACAACTGCATCCCAAAACAGAGTCATTTGCCATGCTCCTAATGCTCCTGCTTTTGGATACAGATGGCTAGCGATAAAAAGTTGAATTCACTATCCATCTATTCACTGTCTATCAAAATAAGTGTGAACGTAAATTATCCCAATCACTTTCATGCATGGCATATGAAAACTGATAAATTTGAGCATCTATTTTTCCTTTTCCTAAAGGAAAGAATTAACTGATAATACTTTCAGTAAGTTCTCATTACTTATTTTTATATCCACAACACTTTCATTGTCCATTAAGCCATTCCCTTCCCCACTCTATACAGAAATAAGCAAACTGTCACAACAGACAAACAGTAACTCTTTAGCACATTCTCTCTTTTCCACAGAAAGGGCACACAAACTTCAGGGTGGAGGTAACTGAGGGAATGTACAGTGTATGATACTTAAGATCACACAGAGCTCAGTCTGTGAAGTTACCACTTGTGGGTTCATCTCTGTTGTATACAGCTCTTCTGAAGAAGAAAGCAAAGTGCACAGCTGTTAAGGCTGAAGCTAAAAGGAGCTGGGCCATTAAGGGAGATGTTGCCATGGGCTGGATTCGATCTGGCTGATTAAGATTTTCCCAGAGGACTTCAGCTGATCATCTCCAAGCCATGATCCTTTTCTGCACACTTTGTAAAACAGGGTGCCCATTCACTGCTCCAGCACTTTCATTCTGGTGGGCAGCGTGCTACTCAGAGACAAAATCTACATATACATTTCTTGCTGTATGTTCAACAATTTTAAACATATTGACTCTAGTTACATCAAGTAATTAAGCATGTAAAACAGGCAGAATAGGGTAGAAGAGGGGGGGATTTTTTAAATGCTTTGGAAACATTTAAATGCTATGAATTTCCTTTGTGTATGACAGA
>JANHGB010065073.1:4053-29704 GCA_026283785.1 Coracopsis vasa | reverse complement strand
GGGCCCATACCCCGAAAATGATGGTTCAACCCCTTCCCCTACTAATGAGTCCCCTTACAAAACTCACCCTGGCCCTAGGGAAAGTTTGTAATATACCAGAACTCGTTATGCAACATGATGCATATACATATGTACTTTTTCATGCATACATTAGGGTTTCATACAAATTTTGTATCAGTTATACTATGATAATGCAAATTCTTTCATAGTGAATATTCACCTGAAGTTATTAGTCAGTTTTCCAGATTCCCTTTCATCATTACTTTAGGTGAGGCTATGTGCAAGGTGGACACTGTCAATCATCCCTACCACAGAGCAGGATGCAGTGAGAGGCTTCTCAAGCTTATGAATTTGGTTATTCAAAAAGTAGCCATATTCCATTAGTAGTAAGTCCAGTTGACTGATAAATTTATTGCTTCAGGTAGAGTACTCCACTGCTGTGGCCTGAGCTCTCTGTATCAGTGTGCTGTATGGTGCAAACCTATCAAGCTCATGGACATAAGTTAGGATGATAGTGAATCTCACAGAGGCAATAGAGAGCAGCAGACACCAGAAGTGTAACTGTTTTCTAGTACTTAACTCTTCATTTGGGTCAGGTCAGAAATGCCACAAGAATGTGTTCCCACGGTACTTGAGAATTTTCAAATGCAGAAAGAAATAAACAGAGAACAAAGTAGGAGAAAACTTCCAAAAAATTCACATTGCAAGTTGTTTTGAGGCAGAAAGAAGTATTTGGGCTAAATCACATATTAGCCACAGGAATGCTTCTTTTCCCTTTTGAGAAGACTGAGTAGCCAGTATCTTTAGCTATACCACTAAAACTGCAGACTTCGAAGCTAGCTGGTTTTAGCTGCACTTCAGTTTCTCACATAGCTTTTAATTCTGTTATTACATATAATACATTTTTCTTTAGGAAGCTGTCAGTGAAAGAGACTGGAATGGATACCAACATTACTACTACTTTTATTTTTACAATTACTACATAATTTATTTTTATGTCTGAAAGTGTTTGGGGTTTTTGTCTGAAAACCTTATACTCCTTATACTCCAGAACCACAAATGATTCTGAATTAATGTGATTAAGGAGATATCTTTTTTCTGAAAGATTAGAAAACACTAATGTGTAAAATGAGTTGTAAACACTCAGCCAGTATTACACAGGTTATGCTACTTTTAGGTTGTTGATATCTCATCATCCATTAACCTCCAATGTGCCATAATTTTTTAGTCTTTTAGGCTCTGATTGAACATTTCCGTCACGGAGGTCAGAAAATAGCACTTGAATAGTAAATTCTTCTCCCTCATTCTTGAAAACCTATTTGCAAATTTTTAAGTCAGTGAAATGGCGAATAAGACTTAAAACAATTCCAAAATGTTACTTAGCTTTTTATGTACATGTCTCAGAATAAAGCAAATAAAATTTTAGAACCATTCAAAATATCTTTTAGAATCAGTTTCTAAAAAGTTTTAAAATTTTGAAACAAGGAAAAGCTCTGCAACAAATCATTCATTATTTTTATTCTCCTATTAATCTGACCAATTTTTAGGATCCTTTACAATGCAATCATTCTTAGTGATTTCATATATATATATATGTAAAAGTAAATAACTTTTTGAAGTCTGAAGAATAAACTCAACAAGGTAGAAAATCCAACAAATATTTGTTTCCATTAATTTCATGAAAAACAAAGAAAGAATCATTAATCCCTTCCCTGCCTTACTTCCAAAAGGAAAAATATAAATTCTATAAAATGCACTAAGATAATGTAGTTATGGTACGTATCTCTTAATGAACAAGCTGCAATAATCGCATAATAGGAAAAAACTTAGAAGATGGGAACCAAACTGGCTTTTTTACTCTTGCTCCAAGCAATATTTTTTACTCTGGGAGGTGTAAGAAACTTTAAATTCTGGCCCACATAAATGCATTGAGAAAAGTTTCCTGAGTCTCACACCAGCCTTTGTATATTTCTCCCAGTGACCTGTGGTACTTAGGTACTCCTAGATACTTTTAAAATCATGAATAGTCTTCAAACTGTTGAATAAATTCCATTATTTCCCAGAGAAAATCACTTGCCTGTTAAGCTTGTCTACAAAATATGCTGGAAAATGTATGCATAAATCTATATGCTCCAGACATAAATGAAACATAAGACATTGTGGCTCTCATTTTGTTTCATGCACAGCAAAGGTGATGTATGTCAGAATTTTAGTTTAAGTCCTCAGCTGCTGTTTTAAAGATGCAGTTTTACAATACATACATTTATTAAGCAGATCATAAATCAGTACTGTGATCTAATAGTCCAGGGAAACAAATTCTTAATAAAGGATGCAGAGCCACCTGATTAAATTGTGCTCCATGCCAGAAATATATAGCTATTATTTTCAGAAAGTAACACAAGTATTTGTGTTAATAATTTGTTGTTTTGCAGATGAAAGTAACCTGTTCTTTACATGAAATATTTCAGATATTGCCAAGTCACTAAAAATACTCCAACCACACACACAGACACTGTGCCTCCTTTTAAAAATTATATCACATACCCTTAAAAAGATTTATTTCTGTGTGGACTGATCCTAAAGTAAATACATGACAGATCTATTGTTTCATGATACAGACAGATACAATGATAATTACTTCTAAGTAAAAATATAAGGGCTCTACAGAAACACGGATTTTAATTGTATTCTATGTTTATATAAATTTTATTTTAATCATCTCTGACAAAGCATTGACATATAGACAAAATTAATGGTGGAAAAAACAGATGCAATAAAGACTTCATTAGTTAATTGACTGAGCACCTCCATAACATCTAGTGGAATATCCATCATTGTCAAACAGTTCGTGTAACATTTCTGATGCAAAACACTTACTAAAACGGCAAAAAGGACATCTAGAAATGAATTAAGAATAGAGAACTAGGCACCAAACACAACCAAACTTTCAACACTACTTGAGCTTCTGAGCCAAATAATTTTAACCAGTTCACACCTACCTGTATATTATATTCAAATATAAAATAAATCTGGGTAATGCTGGTTTTGGCTGGGATAGGGTTAATTTTCTCCAAAGTAGCAAGTATGAGGCTATGTTTTGGATTTGTGCTGGAAACAGCATCCTGGGGTTCATCAAACACAGCCCATCAAGAGAGGTGAATATCCCACTGTATTTAGCATTGATGTATTGTGTGCAGCCTGGTCCCCACAGCTTAAAAAGAATGTTTAGGAACTTAAATATGTACAGAAGAGAGTAACAAACCTGGCAAAAAGGCTAGAAGGCATGTCCTATGAGAAGCGACTAAGGACTTAGGGTTTGTCTAGTTTGAAGAAAAGGAGGCCAATGGGCGACTTCCTTGCTCTCTGCAGCTTCCTGAAAAGGGGAGGTGGAGAGGGAGGTGCTGATTTTCTCCCTGGGACCTAGTGACAGGACACGTGGGAATGGTTCAAAGCTATGCAAGGAGAGGTTTATACTGGATATCAGGAAGCATTTCTTTACCAAGAGGCTGGCCAAACACTGGAACAAGCTTTCTAGAAAGGTGTTTGATGCCCCAAGCTTGTCAGTGCTTAAGAAGCATTTAGACAATGCCCTTAATAACATGCTCTAACTTTTGGTCAGCCCCTGAAGGCTGGTAAATTATGTGTTGTTATTTGTGATAATTCAGAGAATAGAAAGTTAACGTTTTTGGATATCTGGAAGTCAATAATGTCTTCTTTTTAGATCAGAACTGTTCAGATCTTAAAGACTACACCTAGTATTTCAGAAGGTTCATTCCTTATTTAGCAGCTCTCTACATCACATCATTTCCTTCTTTTCACCCCGAAAATAGGTTTGAATATGGTTCTCTGCTAACCTCTATAACACAGAGAGAAACAATGTCTTTCTGGGTGGCAATCATACACAATCTAAGTTATTCCTAATTAAAGATGGCTCCACCAATTTATTTTGTCAATGACTGGTTGGCTTCAGATGTTCCCCAAAGTCACTGAGAACTGTGGTGGAACTATTATTGCCTTTTTTGACATATAACTAGGTATTAAGCACTTACTCATTAATTGCAAGCTTATTGCCAAGAGGATAAGTATATATGCCTAAAAAGCTTTTTAACGGGATATGCAGTATTTCACTGTTAAGCCATTCATCCACATCTGGTCTAGCTTAGCAGTGACCCAAAATCATTACCGTATGAAGGCTCCTTCCCAAATTGTGCAAAATGAACCTATTTAGTTTGGTTTTTAAACTGAGGAAATATCCACATCACAAAAGGCCCATTAAAACATCCTGCAGAGTCTCAAAGGATTTAAAAAATGAGCTTGCTTAGCCAAAGTTAAATTTATTATTATGTTCTTAAATTGCTGCTGATTCATTTTCTGCATGCTGTAACCATACTAGATGATGCCATTAGATATATTTTGTTGCATATTGCACTTTAAACTTCTTAGACATATTCCCAACACAGCTAGAAATAGTGCATCATACCCATTAGATGGCCACAGAGGAGTTTGCAGCATTGATGTGATTTTGACAGGAGCTGAATAGGAGAAGGGGCCTTTGGAGTCTTTAAGCAGCAGTTAACTTCTGGCCTGCTTGCAACAGCTGTTACCTCATTCTCCCTCAGCTTGTTACAGTCCACAGCAAACCCATTCAACCATTAGCAAGCCAATTTCTCCCCTCTTTTGCTTGAGGTAGCTCTTACCAAACTCTGTCTTCCTGCTCTGTGTTCCTTCTCTACCCCTTTCTCCAAACTCTATCTCACGAGCTGGGCTGTATCCAGCTGCCTGTCTGTATCAGCCTCTGTGGCAGGGTGCCTTGGTACCACAAGCACACTCTGCTCTTGGTCTCAAGTCACTTCTGTGTCTACCCAAACATCCTAAAGGGATACCATTAACTCTCTCTTTTAGCACTACCCACATATTTCTAGCAACAGGAATCACTTCTTAAAAAAAAATCTGACCTGTTAATAAGTAAGTGATGGGGAGAATACCTAATATGTTATAGGTCATGAAGGACTTCATGTCACAGATCTTTACTATCCTCTCACACACCTGCCACATTCCTGGTACATTCGTTTGCTCTCAGACTCACACACTAGCACAGTACATGTTTTGGGATAGGGAGGAGATACTCAGGACTTTTATGTGAATCTCTGCATGACTTCACATCCTAAGTCTCTCTGACAATATTAACAATAACCATAGAAATATAACACTAATAGCAGAACAGATCACAGTACTGTGGTCAGCTTACTTGTTTTCAGGATCTACAAAAATAACTGGCATCTACTGTACCTACTGTTCATTTTTCCAAAATTGGGGTATTATATCAGCAGGTGGAGTTGTGGTTCTTCACCCTAATGTTCGTACTGCCGTGTCTTTGTCACTATTATCCCTGCTTTGTCATTAAATAGGACTTCATTCCCTGGGGCTATCATTAGTAATTCCTGTAAATTCAGGTTTTAAGTCTGCCATCATGCTTTAGTTCAAAAAAATCACTATATAAAACTTTGTTTCCTTTAAAAGAAGAATCTTTAAGATTCAGTATTAGGAATCTTTTATATTTCAAAAAAGAGCAAAACAAACCAAACTAATCTCCAAGACAACATCAAGCAGTCCAGTCCTCTCCATGTACAGATCAATTAGTTTTTTAATCTTACTTTCAGGCCATGGAGGCCTTAGCTTCTTGAAAATAAAGCCACACATCTTTAAAGCTTTTGAAATATTCCTGAATTTTTTGTCTTCTTTACACTTTTAAAGCTAAAAATGCAGCCAGGATAAAGCATTTCAAATCTGGTAAGATTTTTTATCACCTCTCAGGTAGACAAAAATAGTAATTTTAGCTTCTTGAAAAATGAATTTAAAACCCACCTGCATAATGTTACTGGTGTTCAGATCTTAACCTGCTTTTCAGCACACAAAAAATACATTCACACTCCATAATACCATAACAGCAGCCTGAACTCCACAGACAATACCAAAACATTTTCATTATTTGGCAGAAAACTGAGAAGCAAGATTATTCCCAAATCTTTACAGTCACACAGCTCTTTTTCAAACTTTCAAATCTGAAACGAGACACATTTCAAACGGCTTTATTGCTTCCAAGAATCTTCCTTGGCTTCATTCAGTTTAGCACATGACACTTTCCTTGGGGAAATCATAGAATTGGAGAGGAAAAAAACAAAAAGATAATAATAATAAAAAAGAATAATTAAAAAAAAGAAAGAAAAAAGAAAAGAAAAACCCAACATGGGAAGGTACTGAGCCTGAAGCTTATTAATGACCCCAGTAAGCCTTGCATAAGACCCACAGATTTATGCTTCCATTAGAAGTGAAACATGAGAAGTCAGCAGGAGCAGAGCTAGACCTGAACCAAGAACTAAATATCTCCCAAGGCAAGTTTCATTGTCATGCCTATAATAGGTGCAGCAGAGAAATGACTGTGAAAAAAGTGCAATGGTAGCTTCAAGACTAACCTTGTGCTGACATTTCTGGGCAGCTCCAAGACATAATTTATAAGCATGCAATATCATCATAACCTCACTCACTGCTGCTGTGCAGCAGACCCTGCTCCTCCCACCCTCTGCGCTGCTCTCAGGGGAACTCTGATGGTCTTCTTCCTTGTCACTGCAGCAGGAATTATCTCACTGCAAAGCCTGACAGCCATTAAAGTGCCATTATGCATTTTTAGCCCCCTCACTCTCATTTAAAAACCAAAACATCACAGTCAGAAGCTTTATTTGTGCGGGTTTTTTGTTCAAGCTTTCCCTGCTGTATTTCAGTATGTTCTAGATGTCTTTCTTGGAGTCAAAGTTAATGTCCCTGGCACACACACTTGATGAGTTAGCCCAGCAAATAGGTATCTGTCCCTGTCCCCATCCCCATAACACCTACTCCTCTAATCTCTCTAATCAAAAAGAACAATATTTTTGCCCTCACCTTAACAAAGTATGTTATTTGCATTGCATTAGCACCCAGAATGTGTAATATCGTATGAATGATAACTATAGGGAAACATTGTTGGATGTTTTTATACCCTCAGTGCCACAGAGCTGCCCCTAAATTAGTAAGTTTGCGGGTTTTAGCGGCAAATAGCTGGAATGGCTGGTAATCTGACATACACCTACACCTTTAGCAGCCTTCTAAGGAGTCACTGAAGAGAATTTTGTTTGTTGTTGAAGTACTGCCTGTTTCATCCCATTTGAATCTAACTTTGATTCTGCAATGTCTTAGAAAATGTCTTAGAAGAGACTGTTAAAATGCTGCACACAAACTGTAGCAAATGACATCTGACAATATAACCAACTCTAAAGTTTTCTGTTTACAAACAATGCAACTATTCATGGAGGTTTAGTTCGCAAACAATTATCATGTTGCAGTAGTGTCTTCCCAAGTACTTCAGTTCTCTGCATGAAGACCTTTTAGGATTACTTGAAAAAAATTTCAGAGGGAAATTTGAACCATTTCCAATATACACATTATACATTTCATTTAATTATTCATTTTCTAGTCTTTATTGAACACAGGCAACTGCATTTCCATTTTAGCAAATAACATGAGGTTATATTTAAAAATATATGTAATTAAAACTGAAAAGCTTGCTTACAGTTTGTCTGGTCACAGAACTACGTAGATCAACAGAACAGACCTATTTGGCCTATTAATCATGAGTGCATTTCTACGTGCAGTTTAAGTTATAAATGTAAAACTGTCTGCTTTTGGTCTTAAAAAATTTTAACTTTTGCTTATGGCACAGCTAGCAGTTATGAACCATCAATAAGATGACGAAGGCTTAAACAGGGTCTTATGGCACAGATCATGTTTTCCTCACTTTCAGTAAAACATTCTGAAAGGCTGTAACAAACCATTGTGCATCCCGGCCCAGGAGACAACCACCTCTAAGTATTCAATACATCCAGCGCTTTCTCTCATAACAACATTAAATCTACCAAAATTATGCTTTTTTTTTTCCTCTCCCTTCAGGGATAATTGAAACACTGGACTTCCTTCCACTAGGCTGTCAGGATATGTTATTTCACTTCTCAAGGGTCTCCAAGTACCCAACACTAATCAGCCCAAAACAGGCTAATTATAATCCCAGGGGCTTTCTCCAGTCTAGGAAAATACAGCTTAATAAAAAAATAATAATTCTGAGCCCTGCCAAACTGGTGTTTTTCCTGTCTCCAAATGCTATCAAATTTCACTTTCAGAACACATAATTTGCAGGTCAGATGTAGACGGGGGAAATGCCATTTTGCAGGCTGAAGGTTTCTTGAGGTTGTCTACAACCTCTACCTTCCCTGTGGTTCTCCCATGACAATGAAAGCGCAAGACAAACCAAAGAATGTTTCTCAGAAACTTATTTCATCTTCACACATTTGATTAGATCATTGTTGTGTGAACTGAACTAAGGATTAGTTAAAACCATGGGATACTGGTCAGTTTGTAAGAATAATATACCACCACCACCCCTCCACCAGTACTCTGTCAACAAGTAACACCCAGTGAGAACACAGAGAAACACACAATTCCATTTATAAACCATTCAAGAAAGTTCATGAAAATATGCTGTTGGAATTCTAATATGTCAAACACTAATTTTATGTTCTGAGTTTTTCTGTATATAATATTTACATGTTATATACATCCTTAGATTATTAAAAAAATAAGAATGAATGTAGGAATCAAAGCTACATGCCAGTATACAGGTCTAAAGATGACTAAACTGAGGTGGATTGGAAATCAGAAAGCTATACAAGTTAATTGTGGTGAATACTTTTGATCACTCGTAAGGTGCCTTTCTTGCCATGCACCTCTTCGCTAAGATGTTGGCACGTGAATTGGAAACATATCCTTAGCTCACTTGACATTTACAGCTATTCTGTTTTCTATAAACAAGTAAGTATCTATTAGACTGGAAGGAGTGCTATCTCCACAACCCAGGAGTATGCCTAATTCAGAACAGATGTTAGTCCTGTGCACTCATTTTAATGCATATCCATCAGTCATTAGATGTTTTGGGTTGTTTGCTCTCTGAATGAAACCTAGTGATAAAAGTTTCATGAGGATGAACAATAGCCATTTTAATGAATCTGCAATGACTGAGAAAATAGCATTTTGTAGAATAATTCTTATCAAGCTCTAATTGTGGAAAGGAGCCGTTGAAGATCATGCAAAAGCATGATAGGTCCCCTTCTTTCCCTGAAATTAATATTTTCTTTTACAGCAGAATGGCATGCACATATTGACTCAAGCTTTACAGACCAGGTGTTGCTCCTCCTCTGCCTATCACTTAGACTCATCCAGCAGAAATATCTGTCAGGTCTTTTCAAACTTACTTAGTTGTGGAATTAAGCTTTTATTTACATTAAAGGCTCAAAAGTTTGGCATACACTGCTTAAAACGTAATTTTTTATGTTGCCAAAACCAGTATTTTTTCTGACATTTGATAAGTCTTCTACTGTGGAATCCTTTATCCCAGGTCAAAAGTTGCAAAAGGTAGTTCCCTTCCTTTAGATTTTTGCATTTTATTTTATTTTCAGCACCCACATCTGTCTCTAATTCAGCAGTGTTGCCTTGCACCATTCTGTTTGGAACAAAGAAAAGGAATCACCCAGGTGGGACGAGCAAACAAAACTGAAGCCCCAATCGCATTCAAAATGACATAATGAAGCTGAGCAAAAGGAATAATTAATAATTTTTCTGCATAATTCACAGAAATCCAAAATCAAATCTTTCGATGTAGAGGTTTACTTTAAAAAGCTATTGAATTACAAACAGGCAACAAGCACTTGGAAGGTTAAAATTGTTTTCATCTGAAAGAGCAATCATCATTGCCGCTGATACACTCTTCCTCCACCTTCTCCAGATACAAGAAAATCAAAAATCTCCTAATTATTTTCCAAATATCTGTGCATAAGTCATCAAAAACTAAATGAGGCATTATTGTTAATAACCTATTAAATTACTAGGATGAAGGTTTGGGAAAGAACAACATTAGCTGACATGTGAAAGATAAAATATGCCCTGCATATTTTAATAGCTGACCCTTAAAATGGCAACTCGCATATCTGCTGTGTCACTGCCTTAGCAACGCAGACTAGATGTGCTGAAATCTGACAGAAAGCAGCCTTTTTTAGCTGAGGCTGTGGGTTTTGGGTAGGGTTTTTTGTGGCAATCAAGATCAGATTTATTATTCTGACAAAACATGGTATGTTTTAGGAGACTAGCAGTGCAGCTTGAAGTACAGGAAGAATACATACTTGTTAGTACAGAAGTACTTTGGCCTGGGAATTAGCCTCCTCAGCAGGAAAAGCTGCTTCTAAACATGATCTAACACACTTGAAAACAGTAAGCAGCCTGGAGTAGCTACATGCAACATCTTTGAAAGATATCCTTACTTGAAAACACTTTCCATAGACCCTAGTTATTGTGTCAATGGCACTCAGCTCTGAAGTGTAGTTTTTTATTACAAAAACTGAGTGTTGAGAAAAGTCTTTCACCGGTTTTTTCATCTCTAGCTAGTATTTTATTTAAGTTTCTTTAAGGCTTGTCTTGCAGTATCAGCTTGAAAAGAATCTTACACAGCCCTCAAACTTGACAATACCTGGCTCCTTTCTTTTGGGTCTGTATGAGTTCTATCAGGTGCTATCAAATAAATTCCATTCAAAAATCTTATGTTTATTGAAAAGGAAAAAATGCAATACAAGTCAGTACAGCTTTGTTTCTCGGTGGGCCCAGTTACAAGCATCTAAGGTTATACACTGTAATGCAAACGAAGCATTTATCCTTACTTTCCCATTTCCTACCTAATGAACCCAATACTTCAGTGGGCAGGTATGTTGGGTTTTTTTGTTTGTTGTTTTGTTTTTGTTTTTTTTTAATATATTTTGCAAAAATATTTTTATATCAGTTCCCTTGGCAGTGCATATTCTATCACAGGAACCTATTCACCCAAAGGACAAGCGCTTATCTCACCAGTGAAGGAAACACTATTTCAAAACTTTTAAAACAAAAATGTTAGCTTTAAAGAAAAAAATAAATAAAAAAAAAAAACCAACACAAAACCCAAAGAACCAAACCAACTAAGAAGCACATGGAACTTTTTCTTTTCTGTTGCCAACAAAGCATAAAAAGATCAAGCTTCCAGCAACTAAGGTATAGATTTTTATTATTTGTTTCATTTTAAATACTACAGGCAAGGTTTGTCTAAAAAAAACATTAGCAAGCAGATCCTTCTCTTTTGAAAGACTAGAACATTCCCAAGCTCATGTTAAGTTGCAGCCTACTTTAGCATAGGCAACAACCATTTTTTCCTTAAATCCCTTGAAATTTCATGGATTTCCACTATGAGCTCAGCTTTATCCAATACAACCACCGCCAAAACCTATCCAGACTCAGAAAATACACACAGAAGCACAAACAGGAAAAGACAATGACAGATAAAAGATTGTACTTCTTTTCAAAGTACTACACAAGCAATAAGAAAAATAGTTTCTTAGGTCCTTCTCCTAGGTCTGCCAAAAGCTTTCCAAGGAAAAAAATGTGTTGCTTATCCCTTATGAGTGGTATTAAGGACGAAAATAGTTTCTCACCTCCATTTAAACTGCAAATTAATGCAATCTGGTCAGGAAAGACTTCACCATTTCTCAGCTATGTTTGTCACTGTAAAGGTCCTATACACTCTTCGTTACAGATATCTGAATTGTTTTATTTTAAAACACAGTAATAACCCTGAAGTCCCATAAATTTTCTGTATACAACTTTTTATAAACCACTTTTTAGAGACTGCCCAGAGGAAAGACAACTTTTTTTTTTCCAATGGATTTAAATAAGGAAAGAATGACAATTTGGTAGAAGACAGTAATTACAGCCATAACATTCAGGAACAGAAAGCTGAAAGGAGCAAGTAAGACTCAGGGAAAGTCAACTCATGATAAAATATGAGCTGAAAACAAGAAATACAAGTCTAAGAGTGTGCAAGAAGGAGTTATGGAGGTTAGGCGGGATGCATTTTAAGACTGACACATGGACTCACCTACAAGCTTTTAGTCCAGAGAATAAATGCTGCAAAAATGACACAGCAAAAGAAAGAAAGCACAAAAAGGCACCCAAACAAAACCAAACAAAACCCAAAACTCCCCCACACAATTTGTTTCACATTCAGCTGCATGCCTCCTTTACTTTATCCACACAGCAAGCTGGTAAAAAAAATAGTAGTATTCTTTGACAGTTTATGAAGCAACTTGACACCTGCGCCCTAATCCTGAAACTATAACAACATCAAGCTTACAAGACTATCAGTAGAGAGCAACTCTTGAAAACAAAAATAACATATGTAAAAAGTAATAGATATACAGTTAGACTGAAAGCAGAAATAATTACTGCAGTTGGGTGCTTCCTTACCTAAAAAGCAGGACTTCTCTTAGTAGAGCCTAATGCTAACAAAGGCCATCTTTTTAAGTGTGCCAGCTCCCAGAAGACACTAGAACACAGGGGCTGGGAAATCTGTTTCATAGAGCTATTTCCTCATAGAAATCACTATCACTTGAAAGATCTCTTTGCCGAAGAGAGAGCACACATTTCAGCTATGTGCTTAGTGTACTTGGAGTCTATGAGAAAGTAGTTGGACTTGGTGTAGCAGTAGTTAGGGTCAGACCTTTCTGTACCTGCACTCTGGCTCACAGCAGCCTGACTGGCCACAGAGGGTCCTGTGGTTCCACTTAAATAGTGCCTTTTTACTGCTTCATCCTGCAAAACAATTGGTCCTCTGGAGAGCTAACTACTAGCCCTGGGTGTTGTTAATGGTTTCAGATGCAACTTAGCTGGCAAAGGTAAGCAAGTGTCATTATAATTCACAGTGGTCATCCTCCATCCTCGAGGCCAATACTCTCCACAGGAAACAATGATTATCCCCTGGGCTGGAAGACACTTGACTTATTTACAAGCTATTTCCACTTTCAGGTGCCCTAGAAGACATTCATTCAGCAGTTGAGAGAAAGCCCCTCCTCTCGTGGCACAGAAATTGAGTACTGGTCAAGAAGCAGGAGGTGACAGTATTTTGGCCATGGCTGCCAGGGCAACCCTGCATCTGACACGTGCCATCAGAATTAGTTCATGCAGAGCAGAGAGCATTCCTGGCTTTAAACATCTTTTATGAAAGCGCCAGACATTGCAATTTGCGCAGAACTAAATTTTTTTGTCCTTGAAGGGATAAAAAGCTGAGTCAGCCTTGCTGGGATTCAAAGTACACAAGAGTCTAGATATTTGAAACATGTAATTCAACCACAAAACAAGAAAGGAAGAGCTTTTTTCTTTATTCCCCAACCCTTTTCCTCATGAAGGAAAGCTTTTATAAAGACATTTTAAAAATAAGAAACCTTTTTCTTCATGAAAGTACATTTTGATACTCTTAGAATGGTCTTTGTGATGACCCTTCTGACATGAATATTCATTAAAATTATCTTGATCATACCAAACCAGTTAAGGGATTTATATGATGCATTTTGAGGTTTGATTTGATGGATGTGAAGAAGGGATAGGTATTTTTATTTTTAAATCAGTAGAAAATACTAAATACAGTTATGAATATGAGAAATAAAATACACCATGAGCCTTAGAACTGATAAGAGAATAAGATAAGAGAACTGATTAGACAGCATAGTGCCTACTCAGCAAACAAGGGACAGGGAGATTTTAAGCAATGGCAAAACAGAAAATGTCTACAGCAAAAACTTGTTAGGGTTAGGAATGTAGCTGAGGTCTCTCTTCCACTATGCCAAAGCCCGCAGAAGCTGAGACACCCAGGGTGGAAGCTACCTTTTCAGGAGAGTTCTGGATCATGACAGTGATGTCAGATATGGCTGCCCATCATTGCCACTTCCATCCACAGTACATTCTACTCCCTCAGTGCACAGAGCAGCAATCTAGATTCATCCTGACTCTTCACACAGCTCAGCTTTTCCTTTTACTCCTTCCCTTCCTCTGGCAGGGAGGACCTGGCCCAGCCCGGGTGACTCATGACAGTGGTAACGTATGCAACTTTTCTTATTTTCTGCAGCTAGAATTTGCTTTAATGACCAGCTGTTCTCATCAAATGACAAAGTGAAAGGCACCTTTTCCCCCTGCAGTCCACAGGAATGTTAGTATTCAGACATAAATCAGTTGCAAGATGATTCCTTGAAGTCATCTTTGCATTACGTATCATTAATTGTATTCCATTACTACCAGTGTAATGTCTCATTACAGAACATACAGACACTTCATTATATAGCATAGGCTGTACTTATAATATAAAATATAAATACACTGTTTCAACAAACAAACATGCTATCTTTTAATACTTACAAATCTTTTTTCATTTAAATACGTCTACAGAACTTCAGACATTCTGGCCCACTGTACCTCTCCTTGAAGCTAGCAGCACTCAGCACAAACAGGAGAGAAAAAAAACAGTCAAGCCCAGAATTTTGTCAATATTTCTTTCATGACACAGCAGTGATTTTTACAGAAAGGTGCAAGTAAATTAAGACACTGCATGGAAGTTCTGTATAATTATTTTTAATTCCTCCATTATTTTGAAAGAAATATTTCACCAGCATTTTGGAAATGCCACCAGTTATAATCAATGCCTGAGCACTTCTGGTAAAGAGGATTCCTTTGTCTTGACTTTCCAGTGATGAGTTCCTGGACACAGACCCATTCCAGATTTGCCAGCAGGGAGGGCAGGATGGAACATCCACCCACCACTGCTCTACAGCAATATGACTTTAAGACCTATAGAAGATAAAGACTGGAGTCCAGTGTTCCCTCAGCTCCTCTTTACAGAAGAAAGAAGGCTTCCTTCCACTGAGGACATGCTCTAATCCCCCTCTAAGTAAGCTTTGCATTGTCATATGCTGAGATCAAAAAACCACAAAATGTTAGAACTGTACCAATTTCTATTGCTGGAATCAGGTTTAGTTAACAACTTCTACAGCTGTTTCGGGAGGAACCAAGCTTGTTTCTTTCTGCGTTCAGTGCTAAGCTACAAAGGAACTATTTATTGATTGTATAAGAAAATCCTTTAGAGCAAAGTAAAGATTAAACAGTAACATCCTTCAGCTCACTAGTATATGCCTATCTCCAACTACATATCAATATGAAACTACATATACAGAGAACTTTAGCCTCCAGATTAACTGTCCAGATTCAGCTATTTGCAGTAAGAACACATGTACTTACTAAACATCTTGCCTTCACTAACGATGAATAAATCCAGTTATGGAACAAAGCTGAAAGCAGCACAGTTTTCTGTCTGTTAAATGCTGTCTCACTCATAATTGTACCAGTTATGAATGTACCTCAATAGCAAGCAAAACTGTATTAGATCTGTAGCATTTCTACATTCAGTTATGCTCTGACTCAGGCAATCAGGCTTGCTCTTCATAAGACCCTTTTCATCACTCCATACTCTTCCACATCCTCCTATACAGACCTCGATAAAACACTTGGGCCCATACAAAAATGAACAGGAAGTATTCTACAATCAAGGCATTCAGCTGGAGTCAGAATTAGCAGAAATGTTCATGAGGAAACAAGTAGTGTCATCACAGCTCCATTATTAGCACGACAAACAATACTGCGAGAAGTGTGTGGAATGGAGAGTAACAGGAACTTTTAAAAACAGATGTTTAAAAAACAACATTATTTGTATTCCCATTATGAGGAAAAAACCAAACAAACAAAAAAACCCCACAAACCTGCACTGGGGGCTTCATACCATGTCATCTCTCCATTAATACTGCCAAAAGTTGTTCTTTTCCCCCCCTGTATGTTTCCCCTCTTTTAACTGTAGTCTGAGAAATTCTAGTATTCTTGAAAAATCTAACAAAACACATTAATAAAGGCATGTCTTACATCCACTCCTTATTAACTGTTCTTTGATGGTCCCCAAGATTGCAAGTTGAAGGCAGTGCTCACCAGCTCTCTTCACATCTCTAATTCTGACATTGGCCAGACATCAGCTGTCCCGCCCTCTTGCTAACTCATACCTTCCGAGTTTGCCTGATGAGAGCACAGCAAGCATAAGGGACCACTACTTTTATACTGCAAAATGCATCACAGATAAATAAAGCAACATTACTCTAATGTTCATGTAGACTCATCTGCTTTGCATTTTGCAGTAGGAAAAAAACCCAACAAATATACCCAGAACTTGCTGAAAAAAAAAGCATGTATGATGCAGCAAGACTGCCTAATTAAGATATAGGAACTCAATTCCAGCTTGTGCCAGACAAGACCATCACACCCATCCCTATGAGCAGCAGTCAGATCTCATTATATTAACTACACCATACTTGAACAAGTATAAGGGACTAAAAACCACAATAACTATAGATATTGTTACAAGATTAGTAGTTGCTATTTTTTCTTGCTGCACTTTTGAAATCTAAACTACACAGGGAGAACAGAGCAGGAGACCACTCCCTAATTCCTACTGGACACACTGATCAATTAAAATGACATGTGTCTGGTCTTTTCTTTCCTTCTAATAGCAAGCAGCTGAAAGACTGAATCTTTTAAACATGCAAAATCAAACAATTAGTGTTATTGTATACCATCCAGCAAGATTAACTTGAAGCTAAGCAAAATTAGCTTGGAAAGACCTTAATATAAAATAAACAACTATTGGGCACTCTAAAGAACTGCTAAATATCATAGATATGATTTTAACCAGCTAGCTGAATATAAAAGATATATAAAAGATATGTGTTTTTTTCCCATGATAGAGGTAGAACCTTTATAATTATTCATATTAGTATTTTATTCATAGCAGAACCCCTCAGAATGCCTGAGTCTTTGGCTACACCTTTTACTGCAGTTGCAGCAGGGGAACAAAAAAAAAAAAAAGAAAAACCAACAAAAAAGCTTGTTTTCTTTCCAGTAAAGATAGATCTAAAATTCACTAAATTCATATTACTACTTAAAAAACCCACCAGATTGAAAGTCAAACAGTAGATAAGCTAAAAGCTGCTATACTTTCAAAATATCTGGTTATTGTTTGACAATTACACTGATGTTTTGCTTTTTTAAGAACACCGACAGAAATAGGACAGTACTGAACCATGTTTAAAATCAATACTGTTCTAGTTGCTTGCTCAGCACCGGTTTATAGAGTATTTTCTGTACTACCATGTTATAGAAGGCCAATGAAAATAAATAGGTGATATTCACACTAAATAGGTTAAAACAGAGCTACACCAAATAGGAATACTTAAAGACACAGGAAAAGGAACAAAATGTGCTTATGGCATTAAAATACAGGTATTCTTTAAGCAAATTAGGCTGTAGCAGCTTTAATTGGATTGCAAAATTTAAATATATTCTCTTCAAATCTTCAGGGTATTACCACAAATGCTAAGACAAGTCTAAACATTCAGACTGAATGCATTTTCTGTAGGCCTTTGTCTTAGCCTGGCTGCCTGGAAAATAATATTTAGGCATGCAGCATCTTCCTCAAAATGAATTTCACAAGGCAAAACACACACATTCTTATATTAGGAAAACCTCATAAACCAGGAAAAAATAATGGTGCAATTAAGAGCAGCACAACATTTTGCACTTACCATGTCCTGTTCAAATCATCCTCTTTTGATGTTTACGGCACATCTGTAAGATGCAATACTAGGAGGTGCCTTGTGTGACCTGCTGCATGATGCTGTGACATCAGTTCAGATGATGCAGCTCATTATGGGAAAGACTGCTGTTGCCATGGCAACGGAGATGTGATACGAATCCTTACTGCATTTCCAGGGGAGCCCAAGACAATACGGAAGCCCTTTAAAGAGACAGACAAAATGCAAACAGGCTTTTAAAGTACTGTGCCACAGATTTTAAAGCCCATGTTCAACTACATGTCTTTTATTAAGGAACATTTTAGCCACATTATTCCTGCTTGGTGATACAGAATTGAGATATGAGCTATAAATAATTTTTATATTTAAAACTTAATATCATGTGTGACAATTAAGAACAAATTTTATAAAGTCAAATTTGGTCATCATGTAAAGGAACCTTACTTAAAATAAACAGTCAGTAATACAATTTTAACACTAGGGCTGTAAAAGCAATACTTATTGAACAGTATTTTAAGAAATATGTATTTTCACCCTGCCCCACCCTGCTCCTACATCCAATCTGTCACTTACAAGAGAAATCTCGTTGCTAGGGAAAAACACTGGATACTTCAAAACGAGCAGATTTCACACTGTTGAATGAATGACAATGAGTTTAAAAAAAAAGGGGGGGGGGGCAGACTTTATTCACAAGAGGGTAAAGAAGTTTCTAGCCAACCAAGTAAAAATTTCCTTATCATTTTGCAACTGTAGGGCAACCTGCACTACCATCTCCATGCTGAGTAGCCTTGCTTTCACCTACCCACCCAGCAGTCAGATGAGTGAGGACTTTGAAAGCTGTGGGCAAGCTGTGTGCCTAGTGGCCACATTGCTGCTAACCCCCAACTCCCAGGTAGAGTGGGAAGGCCAACATAAGTGAGATTCCCCTCCTCATAACCTACCTGAGGGGCTGGGATTAGGGGCTGAGCCTGTAGATGTTACATTTGACACCAGAAACCTGCTTGCACCCTCTGTTCGCAGCAGTGATGAGAGAAGCAATATCTGTGTGAACAAGTACTAAAAGGAGCTGTCTGGAAATTAAAATTCACAACTGAAGAACCACCAGCACATTTTTGGCCACTTGCCAGTTCTATTTGGATGAGAAAAGTTTCTGGCAAAAACTGCTTTCCCTATCCATGAAAATCCCTTTCTACATGGTAGGGAAAAAAAGTACACAAAAGGCTGGACCCAATACACTTGATATGCTGAGTAAAACAGAAGTGCAACTTCAACCAAGAAGCCCCAGTGCTTTGAAGATGCCCGGTAAATATGGGTGCCACTGTCTTAAGCCCTTCATTCCATTAAACTGCAGCCTGTGATTAAAAATTTTATCTTTGATTTCAGAGGAAACCATAGGAAATAATTACACCCTCTTACCATCACCCACTTTCGACATAAAAGAAAAAAGTGACATTCATACCTTCTCATTAAATACAAAGTCTCTCCATAAAATCTATGAAATGTCATAGCCTTTATAATTAGTGCTGTCTTGATGCTGTATGTTTTCATTTTTGACAGTTTATCTCTTCTAACATCTTTCAACATTCTTCCTATGCCGTTCCAAACAATATAATAAAGGTACTGTATTTATACAAAGTAAACTCACAAACTGACTCAATGTAAGTAACCCATAATAAAGCATTATTATCTCTCACAAAGAGACTGGATTTTTGAACATTTAAAACTTTCTTATGCCTCTGAAAATAACAATTCACAATTTAGGACATGAGGACATGATTTGGTTTGGACTGACATGAAAACTAAGAAATGTCATTGCAACTTAGCAAGGCTTACAGTATGCAGAACATCATACTGTTCAAATGACATGAGTTTCTGAAAGATATCATTAAAGGAGCTGTTTCTTTTTTGCTAAATAGTATTTGATATAATTTTTACTACCTTTACTACTATGGGAACAGAGTTGAACAGAAGCTTTTGGGTATCTAAGGAAAATTATGAGGTTCAGGATCATCATTATGGCAAGCAGGAACCATAACTTAGTTGATACAGGGGCTTTTGTCACGCCCATCAGCTTGGCCTTTGTCCTGAACACTGGGGAAGTGCAACTGGTGGGGCAGGCATGCCAGGAAGGCACACCTTAAATTAACCCCAACTCAGTGGGGTAGCCATCCCCACCAGGCATCCTGATCCAGGCTCTCCAGAATACATCTGGCTGTGCATGACCTCTGTGGGAGCTCCTCTCTTAGAGGTGAAGTAGAAGCATGGTTACATGGCGATAGAGGAGTATGGGGAGGGAAGGGAGGTCAGCCAGGAGCAGGGAAAATATCAGGCTATTTTTCAAAGACCTGCCTGTTTACTGTCAACTAGAGACTGTATGACTTTGTCTATTCATATATGCAAATGATAAGTAAGTGGAGGCAAAGTTATAGTGACTTTCCCGACTTCGAGTGTTTGGTATTTTTAACTATCAGTCTGTTTATTTTTCCAAAAAAACATTTATCATGAGCCAGGGCACACATCAGATTGCATGCAAGACAGCTACACCAGGAGCTTCCCAGGCAGAGTGTAAACTAAGAATCTGTTGCATAGGTGTTGTAAATGGTATTGTAGTGACTTTGCATGGAGGACTGCAACCTCTAGAAGCTGAAAGGAATTTCTACCTTATGAATACAAAAGGTAGCACCCACAAGCTTTGCAACCTCCTAATTTAAAAAGCTTTACAGTTGCTTTCCATTTGCATTCGTTTAAGTTCACTGGAATGGGAGATGGAGATTGAGAGAGCCCAAACCACATGAACACCTTGATCATTTTGAAGTATCACCAGTAGGTTTCCATGCCAAAAGCACAGAGCTTTGACTATACCATTTTCCTATCAAAGTAGAAATATTTTATCCTATTTTCAATCATAACACAGGTCAATGCTGGGCATAAAATTCTTATTCTAAATTCTTACTTGAATCACCTCTCTAACACAAGCTGTAGTGTCTTTCCCTTTCCCCACATTGGGATCTCCCCAGTCGATTTAAAAGGAACAAGTTTTATTGATGTTCATCTGAAAGTGTTTCACCTACCTACTGCCATTGTTTTTCCTTATGGTCAGTTTATGTGGATAACTAACATTTGCACAATCCACAAAGGTTTTTAATAAGATAGCCTTAGCTACAGAAGTAGGCACTGCCTTAACTTTTAAAAAGTTCTAATTCCCCTTAGAGAAACCAGTAATAAACCAGGCACCAACCTTGACATGATTTACTTTCTGTTTAACAATGTTCAAGGAAATGAGCTAGGAGCAAACTCACAAACACAGCTAAACAAAGTAAAATGCTATTGCAGACCTTTTCTCTGCAAAATCCAGATGTTTCCTTTTGTGTTGTTTCACCCTCCAAATGGAGGAAAGCAATTGATTACCAGATGCCAGCTACCCTACCCAAATAGCCAAGAAAGAGAGCAGAAAGTACATTGAAGTTCTAAATGAAATGAGAACTGCATACCTGAATTACCTGATAAGCCAGCAACAGGCTTTAAGTTAGAAATAAAATGCATAAAAAGCAAAATCATAATTGCTGAATGCTGATGCACAACAGATCAGCAATGTATATTGACAGTCAACAATGGAAGCCATGATACTCATTTAGGGTTTTTCAACCCAGTTCAAGAACTCATCTCCCAGATTTTGCATGGAGTGCCTTAACTAAACAGCTATATATCAGGGCTTCCATTCCGCTATTCACTCTGTCAGAAGGAAAGGCTAGGTCGTACACATGGATAATAACTCTATCCCTTCTCTCTAAAAGGAATGGGATACAAATCAAGGTCTTACTGAATCTATTATATTGAAGGCATCAACTCAATATTGCATTGTAAAGATTGGAGATATACACAGCCTGCCTCGATTAAACACTTTGTCTACTTATGTTACAAATAGGAGATATTTTCCATGCTGTCATCAAGGTCCTCTGAGCCTCTGTTCCTACATTAAGAAAGACTAGGTGTGGGAACTGCTGTTCTGGTGCAAAGCTGCACCCTTCTATGAAGTAGAAAAAGCAGCAGTGCTCCCACAGTTGCACAACTTAAACAAGCTGGACTGAACCATACACCAGTTTGGAGCCCCTCATTCATACCAACTCATTACACAGAGAAGTCCCTGTTTACATTCACACTTGTTATTACCACCTGAAGGCTAGATGGGTCACTGGTTTCTTACCTGCATCTTTTGAGAGAGCCCAAGAGATTAAAAGGCTGAAAACTCAGTTTCCCTAAGTGGGACTGCCTTGCTTCATCTTTTTGAAGATTAGCAAGCTTGTAGTTGATAGCGCATTTGTTTCTTCTTTCCCTGTAAGATGAATGCATCTAGTGCAAACATCCAATACTCTGTCATTTCAGAAACAGCTTCAAAAATTAGTAAAAAAAAAAAAAAGAAGCCAAGATCATAATAATCAAAACCAGCTGTAACTCTACAGCCTGAAAAGCTTCAGCCACCCCTTTTCTCTTTTCTACATCTCTATGGTAGAATAAAACCTTTCTATTCCAGCATAAACCTTGTTTAGTCACAGCTCCATGTATTGTGTCAGAAAGTAAAGCAGCACCCTCATTCCCAACACACTGAAACATTACAACAGGGACATGATTAACAGGACACTTCTGCCAGCCACTAATGAGCTGAGGTCCTCAGATGGAGAAACACAAACTGCAGGTGTTTGGGTCTAGCTCTGGACCAAATACTACGTTGTTAGAACACTCCAGGCCATGTAATATTGTGATATATTTTTTTTCCTTTATTCTCATGGCTTCAACCACCCAAGTAGTATATTATTAACACAATAAAAACAATGCCCTAGAAGGTGTTCAGATTATTAAAATAACATTTATATGAAAAAAGTAAAATTAGCTCAAGCTTTTTGTCCTTATGTTATTAAATACAACCTATCTGCAGTATAAAGACTAGTCAGTTCTGTTAAAACTTAAGATTTCCCAAACCAAGTTGTAAATCTTACATCTGAACTTTTCTGCTTACTCCATCATTTACTACAATAGACAGCACCAGAGGTCACAGTCTTGGTTTCGCATCTGTTACAGCCATATCTGTTGACTAATATACCTCATTGCATGCATCTTCCCATATTTTCTGAACTTGCTTTTCCTGTTTCCTCTCCACTTATACCTGCATGTTTCGAGGCTGAGACATGTCTTGAAAACTGCAAAATCCTCCTCCCCAGCAACCAAAGATCAGGTTTTCCCCTTTCCATTCAGGGTATTACCCATAAGTTCATCTTTCTGGCTCATTCTGCAGTGAGCTTTAAACCCCTGAGCACTAAACCCTATCTAATTAGTTCTTTTCCATTTTCACTTCAAACATTCTGGAAAACTCTGCAGAGTTTCATCTTCCTGCTCCTCAGAACAGAAGAACAGCTCCTGAAGAACAGATTACATTTTACTTTGCCAGTAACTCTCCAACCCATTCCTCTCCTACAAGCACTTCCTTTTCCACTCCCTACTGCCAACAATAAAAAACACCCTATTTAAATATTTAAATAAAGAAAGAATAATCTTCATTAAGATTCCACTAACACTGTTTGGTACAGCTCTAACACTAATTGTAAGCAAACAGAAAAAGAACAAGCTAGCTATAATCAGTGATTGACTTCTCCACTGTACTGGACCAAATTATTCTAAAACATCCTATTTTCCTTCTTCCACCTCAGTCCTGTCTAACACAATGCACCTCCCATCTTGTTTCGCACATTCACTGTGTATTGCATTTTAGGAGCAACAGGCTAATGGCATAAGCATAGTACACACAAGAGACTGAAAAATCCATGGGAAAAGCTGAATAATCATTTTGGATCCATACTGCTGGATTTATAGCTTTTTGCTCTGAAACTGACTAGTTTAAAGTCAGTTCAGACATTCCAATATTAGGCTTAACTTTTAGTTTAGTTTAAAGCTAGGTCATCTACTGTATGTATACACACTGAGGCTAAAAGGCACTTTGGCTCCCTATACTAGTTAAAGCAAGGATCTATTTTTAGAATCTGAAGGCAAAAGTCATTTAATGAAAAAAAAAGAGAATTTAAAAAAATTATTCTTGATAGGGAAACGCTTCTAAGAGCATCTTTTTACAACAAGACTGCTTTAGTCTTTCATATTTTCTCTTTAAAAACATAGTTCAACAGTCAGCGAAGTCCACGTTAGCATTTAAACACAGTAGAGTGGCAAAAGAAAAGTCTCTCTACTAGTGTAATAGAATACAGAGCTATGGGTAAAAAAAGAAAGAAAAATCACAGCAGGAAGAACACAGCAGGAAATATCAGATAACTTCTGGTGATCATGGGTTGCTGAAAGATACTAAAGCCCACTGTACAGCAGAAGTAATTAGCACTGGCAGGAAACTACTCATATTTTTAAGAAGTAAACATTATATCCCAGTCTGATAGCCCAGAAGAAAGATAACTTCAGAAAATAAAATGCAGAATAGGTCCATCAGCACATTATAAGCCCTACTTGGCATATTACCACCTCATATGAACTAGATTGCATAGCAAGCACTTTTATAAGCAGGAAAACAAACACACAAACAAAAATCCCCACATTCCAGTCATTGACCCATTTGCTGAAATGACCCAGATGCTGGGAGACAGTAAATCTGTTTATTTCTATGTGAGGAGGAAAATCATTACATTAAGGTAAGTAAAACCAGAAAAATAAAACCAAAACCCAAACCAAAATAATGCTAATAATGCCCTGGCTGCTTACTTTTTCTTACTTTGGCAGTTGATATCAAACTACAACCAATGCAATTCACTAACAAGTGAACAGGACACAAGCCAGTTGCTTATGTCTGGAGTAAAGAGGTACACACCATCTGCAAGACACACAGGTACAGCTTTTTGGGAGGTCTGTGAAAGGCCTTACAAGCAGTGTACACACACAGCATAGAAGTGACCTCATCAAACTTTGCAAGTTTACCCACTCTGAGCTATAAATGACTGCTTACGTTTACTATCCAAGGATGAACACGCCTAGTTATGGGTAGAATACCTTGTTACTGACCTGCTTATTCAGACCCCCTACCATGTGGATATATCTTAAATACTTTATTTCATATATTAAAAATGTAATTGTTAATTATTATTTTTATGACTTTTAATTAAATTTCATATTACAAACATCCTCACACTCAGAACAGAGATTAACTATGATTCTTTTGGGCCTTGGACCATAAGAGTTGAGGTACTATTTGCATTGCAAACTGCTTCTCTACATCCCAGAGGTGGCTGTAGCTATGGTTACAGCCTATACAAATGTTTGGGGTTTTAGAGATAATGAAAACAGTTGAGCAAGTGTAACACTACCACCCAGACTGAAGCACAGCATAAATTTAACATCCCCAGCAAAGTACATCACACTGCAACTCTGAAGAAGAGTTCTTTAAATAGAAACAGCACACTTGAGCCCCAGGCCTGCCCCTCCTTTGCCTGCCTGCATGAACTCAGTGGCCATATCCAGCTGAAAGAACAAGACAGAAACACCTTTTCCCACCAGTAGGAAAACTACTGACTGCTATCCACCTCATCTACCTTCTGCACAAAAACCAAACATTCTTCATTGACCTGTTGCCACAGGCTGAAATGGCCAAAACCCAGCCTTATTAGGGGCTAGTGATTCCACCTGTGGGACTCTCCCTTCCCCTTCCTTCCCCTCAGCTTCCACCCCTTGTGCAGGTAAGCCCAGCCTAGCAAGTGCTAAATCTGATCATCAAGACAGTACTGGGCGTAAGAAAAGCTTTTTGCAGCTGTGGCAGTTTCATCAAGGCCCCAGAATCTAAAGTTTGACCTTAGAGTACAGGCTGAGTAGATTTCCTGCTAGAGAGCAGCCGCAGTTGCTTGCACAGGATGGGTTTGGTGACCAACAGGCAATCCTCTGGCTGGGCTTTACCCACGTTTTAAAAGAATTTCCTTCAGAGGGCTGAAGTTGTGAGTTTGAAAAGAAAAGACCAAAGCCAGGGCACAGGGACTGAACAGCCCTCTGATTCTTAAACA
>JANHGB010065072.1:22736-34027 GCA_026283785.1 Coracopsis vasa | reverse complement strand
AGGAAAGAGGTACATTGTGCTGTGTGCTGCAAGATCTATGTTTTCTGGAAACAATGACTAATACAGCTTTTTCAGTGTAGGATTTGATGTACATCCACGCTGCATGCAGGCAAATGCATACAGAAACCTACTCAAGCACCTCTCATGACCAGCACGTCAGGGTAAGTCATACAGACACAGACAGGCTATGCAATTTGGCTGAACACCTAAACTGGAACCTGAAGAGCCTGTTCAGTGCACTTCCTCTTTCAAAAGACCAACTGTTGGCTTTTTATTTCCAACCAAACAAAACCATGAGCTATTGGAGAGCTCCTCCACTCATGTGAACATGGTCACAATGAAGATGTTATGAATTAAAAGCAACTTTATGAAATGCACAAATAACTGATCAACACGAAACTTTGTACAGACAATGGTGAGCTTTGCTCATGCTCAAATGCAAGGACTCATCAGCCCCCTAAGCAGCAAGGTCCCGTTGCAGCTCCACACATCCATATGCAAGTATTTAATTTTCCAAGAGGTGTAAAACAAGGGCCGTCGCTTGCAAGGTGAACTGGGATCTCACACTGTAATAGAAAACAACCACAGTCTGCAAGTATGGGGATTAATATTAATGAATTTAAACCATGTTCTTATGTTTGTAGTAATATTATGTTCATTTGTTTACAGAAAGATGCTTTGTTTCTTTGAGAATCTTCAGGACTGAGAAGTGCTTAAACAATTGCAAAATGCCTGAAGGAAACAAAAGATTTTGAGTAAGGGAAAGATAGGTTTATAGGTTTACCTATAACCAGAAACCTCTTTGTTCCAGCTTACAATTCACAAATTCTCCTGCTCTCTCTGAAATAAAAGCTGTTTTCAAACAGGACTGAGCAAGACACACTGCTAATAGCTAATACCCCGACCTCAGATAATCATGTCTGCCAACAGTATGAAAAGACTGCAAGTTGTATACAATGGAAAACAAAGTACTTTATAACCTGAGAACTGTAACAAAAGAAAGGGGTACGGGTCAGGAAATAGGCTCCAGCTTTATGCAAGATAAAAGAACAAAACAAAAGCGTCTATTTGATGTCTCAATTTGTACAGCAGCAAAAGTCCAAACTTCTAATTTGTTAGTTCTAAAACTCCAGGGCTGGGCAGATCTGAAGACTACATAGTTTTTATTACTTTAAACAGGTATGAACAACATGCCATTATCCATAATTGCATGGACACTCCAGCTTTTCTACATGATCATGCAGGAGCCTAGACCCATGGTCCAACACAAGCAGAGCAGCACATCAGGGCTAGGCTCTACTCATCTCCATTCCAAGCTGTGCTTTCAAGACCCCTTAGCCTGAAACCTGCATTTCTCCCAGAGGGATCTGAATCAACTGCTAGTCAAGAGAAAAGATTTTGTGAAGTAAATGCAACCAGATCCTTCAGAACACACAGAGGAGAACATCTCTATTTCCACCTTTGAACGCTTGGAAAAGCTGTGGCTCTTTAGCAATCCTAAAATGGAACAACGTTTTATACTGGACTGAGCTTAACACCAGTCAGTTCAGCTGTACTTAACGACAGAGAATGACAAATACAAACATGGCAACATTTACTGGCAAAAGCAATTAGTGTGGCAGGGTTTTCAATCACTGTCTCTGAGAAACTCAAAGTACAAGTGACCAATATTTGAGACATAAAAGTACTACAAATAGCATGGGCAATACTGAAGCCTGGAGACTACAAGAGCATCAAGAGATCTGTTCAAGGGAAGAAGATCCAGGGAGAGTTGTTTACCTAACTGAGCTATAACCATTTCCTACAGGCAACCATGAGTCAATGGAGAACAGCTGGGAGTGTGGATGAAAGGAAGAGCAGAAAACACGATCAGGAAACAAGCCTCCACCATCTCCCAGATTTTGAGACATGCCAAGTACAAATTGTTGAGAGTCCAGGTAAATTGTACTTGTTCTCATTTACTTTAATTACTTTTGCCAAGCCTTTTATACCTACAAATACAAAGAAAACAAGAAAACAGAAAGAGCTTCTCTAGGGTGCACAAGCACAAACCAAAAGAGCGAGCTTTCAGTAAGTGACAGTATTGATGCAGGGGCAAGGAGGTGATGGTTGTGTGTAAACAGGAGTCATCCCCTGCTGAAAGAGGTAATTTGCTGCAGGCAGCATCCTCCCTGAGAAAATGCCAAGAGAAGCAGCACCTGACTTCCATCCTGTTGACATGCAGCTGTTGATTCAGCTGTGTGAGCCTGAAGGATTATATGTTTTATGGAGTTGTCAATAAATGGAGTTCAGATGGTGGTGAATAGCAGTATTTGCTTTTCCACTAAAAGAGAAACAAAATGTCTTCTAATGCCCTTGTGTGTGGGGCTGTATCTCATGCATCTCGATGCCAGTGATCAGAATATGAATGTTAGCAGTTGCCGCGCAGTTAGAGGAGATACAAGTAGGTAGGACTAGCACTGGTGGATCGTACCAAATGCTCCACAAAGGAACATTAAATGCCAAGTTCTTTAGAGCTGGGCTTGCACGTACTGGATTTAGTTATTTTAGTTCACTGTTGCTCTTCTGGGTTGCTTTTATAGTAACTTGGAGTGGATATCAGTGCAAAATATCAGTTAATTTCCTGTACGTCTCCTTACTTAATCATCTTTCTTAATATGGACCAGGGATTTGAATCTCTGCATAATATATTCCAGAGTTTGTATCTTTGTGGTGTTACTATAATGAAGGATTAAAATGGAGCCCAGAGTATGCATATTTTTATGCTTGAGTCATATGTCCTACGTACTGTCCTGAGGCAGGCAGCCGAACTTTGGTATTGGTAGTCCTCCAGGTCAGGGTATCCGCAGCTGAATTAGTGGTATGCTCAGCAGCAGCTGTTATCCAAATTAAATGTGTCAGCTGTACAAATGTAGAGAGAAGTAAAACCTAATGTAGTTGTTTAGAAATCTGTTTGTTGTCAGAACACAGTGCTCAAGTCATAGTTTCATGCAAAGGTGAAGAATTGCTCTGGGGAAAAATAGGGGATGGATAAGGGCTGTTTGCCACATGGGTGCCTAATTAATCAACCCACGTAGTTCATTCAAATTTTAGTACTTTAAAATGCTACTACTACAGTATTTACAATGTCTTCATTTGACTTTTCTGAAACAGGTTACATACATTCAGTATTGCTGTTCATTGATGATACCTGAAGTTCAGATATAGCTTGTTTACCTGGTGGTACTAGGCATTTCCAATAAATTCTGGCTTATCTCTACAGTCTCAGGCTATGGAGGCTTTAGTATCTTGCATTAAATGGAATAATAAACTACAATTTTTGTGCAAAATCTGAGCATGAGATTTTAGAAGTTAGGGTGTTTAAAGTAATTTTGAAGATTGCATTATTTTTAATTTCCACCAAGTGGAAGAATGAAAGATTCAGACAGGAAATCATGCTGATCATTCACCTTGAGAGAGATAAGGAAAGAATAAAATATATGTATCATACTGGGCAGAAAGGATGAGGTTTGTCATATCATTATGTTCTACCTTGCAATAATATTACATGGAAATAATATACTTCAGAAGATTAATGTATACATTATTATTTTAATGGGTG
This sequence comes from Coracopsis vasa, assembly GCA_026283785.1. Classification (NCBI taxonomy): domain Eukaryota; kingdom Metazoa; phylum Chordata; class Aves; order Psittaciformes; family Psittacidae; genus Coracopsis; species Coracopsis vasa. Next base: position 30,426 of record JANHGB010065072.1, on the reverse strand, counting down.
GGATTTTGTTTTATATTGCCACAAAAGTTCAGCTTTCCAGCAATGTGAAACATTGTCACATATTGTTCAAAATAACTGGTAGGTTATTTAGCATACAAGAATAAGCTTTGTGCCTTTCTACTTCTTGGCAGAGAACTTTGCTAACCTGTGAGTGATATGTTATTTAACCTAAGTGTGGTATGATAAAGATACTTTTTCTCATGGCAAACTATTCCAGTCTTGTCTTTTACCTTCTCAATATATTTCAAATAAACCCAAACTATAAAAGCCAAAACCAATCAAGAGCTTTGCACCAGTGTTGCAATTTCATAACACACAGACACATACACACGCACACACAAAACCTAAATAAATTAGCTTCTAAAAGTAATTATGAAGCAGTTTCATGTGTTTGTATTAATATTGCTATTTTCTTTATTCTCAAAACTCTGTCAAGCAAGGAAGCGTAACTAAAGTATGTCAGAGTATCTCCATTAGTAATGCTCTGTTGGTTAACCTGGAGCGGGTTTTGTCCAAGCAGCACAACTCAGTCAATATCTTTCTTGTCTGAGGAAGATGAGGGAGTCTCGGTGGCAAGCCAGCCTCCGCATGCACTTAGAAATGTTTCAGTATTGTTCCTGTGTTTAGTTGAATTCTGTGCTTATGATACTGGATAGAACGAGAACATTTGCTGTTGTTGAATCCTGGTTGTTGCCTGTTTATTTAGGGTTCCTACTGTACTTGTGAATTGCCAAAAAGAAGATAATCTGAAAAGAGTGAATGAAATACATCTGTGCCTGTAACTTTAAGGAGGAGGCATACGTCAGCTGAAGATGTCTGTCAGATCTCCTAAAACTGAAAGGTTCTTTCAAATTTCAGGTTAACTATCTCTGAGCAACAAACTGTTAGTCCCCTGAATAATTTGACTATAAACTTGTCAGTGGATTTTCACTGCCAGTTTTGCTAGGTCGGCTTTGTGAGCAGAAACCTTGGGGTCTTACTCCTGTGTGTCCACTGTGCTTCTGCTATAGCTGTATGTAGCTGTGTGCCTCTTGAAAAGCAGTGCAAAATAACCTCAGCATGCTGTGAAGAACTGAGGCTGATAGAGTTTTAACTTCATAATGTGAATTCCAAAATGTGGCATTTCACGTACAACCTTTTGCAGCAGCTCACATGGGCAGGTCTGGGAAAAAAATGCTGTTTCCCTGACCCTCAGCAAAGATTCCTGCGATGCTCTTTGCAAGCACTTGTCACAGTTACATAGTGAGGGACAAGTTCTGGTTTACCCCTAAAATATAGCTTCACCTTCTTTACGAAAAATTAGTATTTTCTCCAGTTTTGCCATCTTTAATTTTTCTACATAGAAATTTTTCTACATTCCTACTTGCAGGAAATTTGCTACTGTGATAGTTAATCTGTGAGGTAATATTCGATATGGAATAGCTTATCATTCTTCTTTGTTTCAAGTCATGATAATTAAAATATTTTAACTGGAATTTTGAGCGTATGTATTATAAGACATAGCTTTATAGTTTTATTCAAAATATATAATAATTTTTTTTTCATGAAGCTATTATATAAGCTAAAAGGAGCAGAGGTCAAAACCACTGTCAGTTTTAGTGATGATATTCAGGTACCTTAGTTGTCTCGAAGTCATTTGCATGTAATAGGTGGATTTTTTTCTATGCATGGTAAAGACAAATGGATGTCAGTAATAACAGTCATTGAGGCTTGCTTATAAGAGCTCTTTCATAAGGCACTAAAGTGAAGTATAGGAGGAGACTGAACATTTGTAAAGAGCTATGAGGTTTTTTACTGCCTTAAAAAAAAAATCTCAGGTGAAAGCTGTGCATCTTTTCAACTTGGTATGATGAAGAACACAAACCAAAATGATGCTGTTGGTGAATGCCCATTATGTTGGAACTATAATTATATTACATAACTGAAAGGTTGGTTTATACAGCAGACTGAGGATATCGATTAAGATTCATACGTCCTAATACTTCTTAATTGAAATGAATTAATTTAATACAAAGCTTTGTGCATTGTGGGTAGCCCATTTTATGGGGTAGTGATATTTGGCTTAGGTAGTTTTCTGTGTTGCTTGTTCAACATTTATTGAGATGGTGTACAATATTCATTTAGGATTTTTTAAAATTTATAGTAAGAACTGTTGGCTCTCTTCAGAAATTGGGTGAATCAGACTAAATCAGAGTTTAATGGCTGTTTATAGAAGGTAGAGCCTCCAGTGTAATACTGAAGGTGAACAGGTGTTCAAGAGCAACTCTATTTGATTTTCAATTAGAGTCTAGAAGTATAAGTATATAACCAGAAATGAAACCCAGAGCTAGCTCTGTTTCATAGCACTTGATTGTTTAGAATTTTTTTTTTTTGTTATTAAAAAAGAATACACCAGCAAAGACATTGATACCCTCTACATCCAGTGTTAGAATTAGAAACAGTCATGTTGAAATGGAATTAATTTTTGGCTTCTGCAGAGAAACCTCACTGATTTGTTGGGTTTGTTCTGCCTGTATGAAATCTTTCACTCTTGTGCAGAGTAGTTGATAAAGGGAATTGTTGTTGTTGTTATTTAAAGCTTCCATGAGCACACATTTGCACTAACAGACCATTTCTGAACCAGAAGGCCCCTCATTTTGCTTTTCTTGGCAGAGTAGTCCAGAAAGATATTTCTGATAGATGTAACACTCTAATTATTTATTTTTTCCTTAAATCATACTGGAGCCAGCATCCTTAATAGATAGAAGTTTGCTGTGAAATTTATATGCTTTTAACTCCTTTTTTAATTTTTTTTTTTTAACAGTTACTCAGTTCTTAGAGGTCTGCACAATACAGTCCAATTGAATCATTTGTATTTTAGTGCATAGAAGTTTGTCATGCTTAACTTGTGCTACTTACATTTATTTTTTTTCTTTTCTCTGTAGGTATATTCGAATTGTTGGGACCCACAACACAGTGAACAAAGTTTTCCACATTGTGGCATTTGAATGCATGTTCACAAACAAAACCTTTACTCTTGAGAAAGGTCTGATAGGTAAGAGATAAAACTGTTCTCCTTTTACATGAACTGTTGGAAATGCTTGCCTTTTAAGATTGGTCATCACTGTACTCTTATTCTCCTGCTATTCCCACACAGAAATCTCTAACTTGAGTTAAACGATGCTGTAAGCATAGAATTGGTTGGCTAGTTCTTGTGACTTCTTTGAAATTCCAGTTCTGTGGATTAATTAGTGATGCTGCAGGAATGGTAAAGTTCAAGTTAAATCAACTGCTGCTGACAAAGTGACTGGCAATTGAGACACTGTGCTGCTAATCCAGTTTTTCTTTGCATGTCATTGCTCTTGCCTGCCACTAGGTTAGCCTGAGTTCTGTAATGAGGATGGAGAACCAGAGCTATTTATTACAGCGAAGATGGATTTGGGCGTTTAGAGACTCCTATACAGCCTAATTTCAGCTGCTGAAAGTAAACTCTCAGGTGTTGATTTTCCCCCGAAGAGTCATAGACACACTTAACCATGGCAGAACGTTATATTGGCTGCCCGTGTTCTGAGAGCACCATGTTGATGGAGCTTTGTTACCTCTGGAGATCTGAACAGTTTATATAATACTGTTTAAGTACCACTACATAGTGCTGCATTACTGAAGGTAGAAATCCCCAACAGACCAACAATTCTGAACGATAAACTATGTCAAAGTAAGGTTTAATATCTTCTTTTTAGTAGTCCAGACAGGGTGATTTCTGTACGTTCTTCCATACAAACTCATGCAACTGAGATCCTGAAATTCATTGGGAAGAGTTTTCTGCCTCTTTCAGTAATTGTCTAGTTGAGGGTTTCCCACAGTTTCTGGCATGAAATTGAAAATTTCAGCAAAATGCTAAGTTCATGCTGGTTTTAAATGTATATTTAGATTTTAATTTTGCACATATAATAGCTGGAAAAGAAAACAGTTTTCAAAAACGAATGAAAGAGAAGATACTAGTAAGACATATTTCCTTTTTTTTTTTTTTTTTTCTCTGATTAAACTGTAATATTTAGCTGTGAAAAACTGGGGACCAACTCCTTGAACGCATGCCTCCTGCGTTATACAAAGGCATCATATGGTTACAGTTGCTATCATGAGGTTTGCTATGTAATTTAATGATTTTTTTAAAAAAGATTGAATAAGTAGCCTGACAAATCACACTTGACTAATTTTTATGTTATATAGTCCCAACACGTCAAGATGTCCCATAATGCAAATAGAAAGTTTTCCTTTTCTTTTAGGGAGTTTGCTAGTATTGCAGTTGCTATTGACAAGAAATAGAATAAGCATTAAGGAAGAACTGTGTTTAAAGAAAGCATCTACCTTAGTAAGCTAGCTAGTGCAGAAACAAAATATTCAAGTTTATTAAAATCTTTGAGCTGAATTTCATATTTATCAATGCCAGCTATGAATTTTTAAAAACTTTGTACAAAATCAGAGTTCCTGTGAACAAATAAGTGGTGCATAGATCTGTATGTATTTGGTTTAAGATTATCAGTCTTACTTACCAAATACGTAATTTAGGACACAAGTAATATATTTGCTTGTTTGGTTTTTTTTGTTTGGTCATAACAGTAGGCAAAGGTAGTGAACTCTGTATGCTTGTGAAGTGTACTTGTACCATAATTGACTTGTGTTTCAGATACTCAGTGATACTTTGTGGCTTAGTGAGCATTTTGTTGAGGCAAACTGTTTGATCTGTTTCAGCATTTCATGTGTTTTAAAGATAATCTAGGGATGGACACTTTGTATGGCTTAATTAAAATTTCTGCATTTCTGAATTTATTTTTTTTTTTTATAGTCATAGAATCTTGCAGGAAAGTAGGGTTTGGACTACATAATAGTAAGTATCCATTGTTGTTCATGGTGATCAGTGGAATTACGCTGTCACTCAATATGGGTCAATCAAGCTGTTGTATCTGTGAGTCATTTGAAGTGATCTGTAGTAAGCAAAGTGGGGCCTATAGGGCTCTACAGCTTTTTATATTGAAGGGATGGTAGCCAATGCAATTAATAGGAAATTAAAAGAGAATTGAGTGAGTAATTAATTGAAAGAGGGGTGTGGACCAACTTCAAAGAGTAAGTAAAAAGCAGCAACAGCTGGATATATATGTATGGCAGTGCAGAATATATGGTGAGAAAGGGGCAAATTGAAAGATCTGGGGGCTAGTTGAGGGCAGCCCAGTTGTGAAATGGTGCAGGGGCACAAGGGATGTTCCACCAGAATTTATGGCCATCAGTATTACCTATTCAGAAATATTCTCAGCAGCTCTGATAAAAACAAGTGACCTTACATCCATGTAGTGCTTTGTTTTAAATAGCTGTGATTGTTTCTGAAAGAGAGCATGTTTTCTGGCTCCCTTGAACAAGCAGGCTGTCCAAGTACCACTTCTGTAAAAGAATCTTTATGACTATCAGTGGGGTATTTGGCACAGATCTATTTTGTTGCTCTAATGAGGTTTTGTAATGTTTGTTTCTATTTCTGCACTGACCAGGTAGGGTAAAGTGAACTGAAAGCACTTAGGAAAGCTCCACAAAATTTGTCAAAATGCAGTAATCAGAGTAGGTTGTTTTTAAGCTTAACTATGTGTAGAAGCTTTCATCCTCAACTCTTAAAAAGCAGTATTAGGTAAAACTATTAGTTCAGTCTTTGTCCTGGATGTGGTATTAGATTAGGTTAGAAGAAACACAGCTGCTGTATTTATAACCTGTTTTATTAAGAAAATGAAATGTTGGTAAGCCCTTGAAGGCCATTTGGCCCTTTCAGAAGGACTTTGTGACCCCTAGTTCTGCCAAAGCAACAATGAAGATAACATGCAAAGAGTTTGTAATTTGAAACCTCATTCCAAAGAAATAAGGCCACAGAGATGTTTAGGGATCTTATGTGGAAATTTAAGGGTAGTTATTTATTTAATTTTTGTGAAACCTTTTCAACTTGGTCAGAAAGCTGTATATACAAAGAGGGTAATTTCTCAGATATATTGGTACTGATACGTATTATCTATGTAATGGCTGTCACTGTAAAGTGAAGATTAGAAGGCTGGTAAACAAATAATAAAAATGAAGTACAGTTTCCTGATAACAGCAATTTTATGTTGCTGTGGTTTTGCGTATAAGGTTTTCATGACAAGTTGTTGACTTGACGTATTACATTTAAAGGTTAATATAAAAGATGATTTATATAGTTACTTTATACAATACTGCATGCAGTACTGACATGACCCATTGGTAGTTGAGAAGCAGTTTTGAAGTAAATGTAGCAGGAAGTGCTCTTTCTAGCACTGTCTGGTGTTCTGATATTGGTTTACCCTCGCTTGTCTTGTAAAATGAGGTGACAGAAACTAATTCAGTCCTATGAAATTATTCCCTAACACAGGTGTTGGGGTTGAGATGTCATTTTCCTTTCAGCATAGTAGAGATTGATGTAACCGTTATATTTTCCAGGGATATAAATATTTTTTAAATCTCAAAAGCATAGTGTTTGCTTTTAGTGAACTTCTGCTTCTGAAATTTTGAATGGCCTTTAGTCATTAGTATTTAATCTAGAATCCAAAACAAATGAAGATTTTCACAAGCTAGAGACTTACTCCTTTGGAAGCTGAAGCAGTACCCAGTGTGATGTGCTGTTTTGTGAAAGCATCTAATCTATACAGTTACAAGAAGCTACAGCAGTGGATCAGGGGCTGCTTCTGTGTAATACCACTTTTGGTTTGGGGAGGGGTTTTGCAGGTGGGAGGGGGCATGTGATTTTGTTTGGTTTGGTTTTGTTTTTTTTTTTTCCCTTAAATATAGGAACCAGTTCCTGTTTTTCTGCCTCAAAGGGGAAAAATTTATAACCTTGCTTAGTCCTTTAATCAGTGCTTGGTGCTGTGGAGCAGTCAAGGACTATGCAGGCATGTCACTTGACCAGCCTACCATCCTATTTTGAGCCTGATTAAGGTCATAGGGAGTGCAGTTTGAAAAGCTTTTATATGCAGTTGTGTTTATCTGTAGTCTGTCTCAGTCTATCAGACTATCTTGTACATTGCACACGAAAGGGAGAACAGTGAATAATGACTGAAGAGCAGGAGATTGATATAGAACACTGGAATGTCCTTGGTTATCCTCCCTGGAATGCTGTTTAGCACTTACGAATCATTATGAACCTTCATTTGTGTGCTGTCCAGTGCCCTGGAACTTGTTTTAAAAGGGAAAAAATGAAATGAATAAATAATAATTCACTTTTTTTTTTTACCTCTGGCAGTTATTTAAAAAAATAAAATATATAAGAGAGAAACCAGTCCTATCAGTTTCCTAGTGTGTGATTCGGCTTTGTAAAAAACTGTTCTATGTCTCTCCAAGGAAGCAGTTAGAGATGCTATTTTTTGTGTCTAGGTTAATGTTGATGCCACATAAAGCTATCATAATTTGTTTCTTCTCTTTTTTTAAAGGTTAGCCTCCTTTTGCAACCATGTAGGTTTACCCAGCAATGTAAGTCAGCTCTGCTGCAACCATAGCCTTAGGAGATTATGAAAATTTGAAGACGATCTAAATACTGCAGGGTTTTTTTCTTTTCCTCTTTCTGTGGGAAAGGACAGCCACATGGTCGGTTTAGTTACTGCTACCCATTCTTCAACTGAGATCTGTTTATATCATTCCAGTTACTTACCCACCCCCCTCGCCCCCC
>JANHGB010065072.1:0-13268 GCA_026283785.1 Coracopsis vasa | reverse complement strand
TCTCATCTTACAATTCTAAAAGAGGATGCTATAATATTGTTGCTATTTATTATTATTGTAAGAGTACTTCAGGGGCCTCACCTCAGATCTGAGGTATTTGTATATGAATTTGGAGCACAGTCTTCCACACCAGAATTTACTCAGAAATTCTGGAACAGATGTGACGATAGTCTGTGCTCAGTAGTATTTCCTAATAGAAAAGACCTGAAAAACATGGAGGTTGGACTAGATGACCTTTAAAGCTCCCTTCCAACCCAAACTATTCTATGATTTTATTTTAAAATAGGTGTAACTGAATACTGTGGTTTAGACAATTTAGAAATTAAACCATTTTTCTGTTTAAGAAGTTTGTTTTATTAAGACTCCTACTTGGAACAGTTAACAGAGAAATCATTACTTTAGGTAGTTTTTCCACATTGTTGCCAGTCTGGACAGAAAATAACCTTGATATTTTTCCCCTCTGAAAAGGCCCTTATCAATGACAGAAAACCTATTATATCTAATTAGGAACAGAAAGAACAGCAATTGGTATATTTAGCATAGCAAATATAATTTAACTTCTAAATGGCTAAAACTGCAGAATTGAAAAGGCTGCCATATCACTATAGCTGTCTAACTCACCCTGCATTTATTTGCAATAGAAGTGTAATACTATCTTTGACTAATAACTTCATTGGGTTGGTTTTTTTCCTATAAATATCAAAAAAAGAAAAGGGAAAAAAAAACCCAAACAACCAACCTCAAACAAACAAAGATAGGACAAGGTTGGTTATAATATATTTGGTGGAGGGAGACAGAATTTTTCTGTACCATAGTTGTTTTCGTGTTAGAATAAATAGAAATATTTTGCATTTTATAAAAGTAGATTAACCACTTAGCCCATTTCGTCTATTCGGAGACTATTACTAATATGAATACATGATAGCCAACTGTTTTATTGTTCATATTCAGAGTAATTCTTAAATTACACATAATATCAATTAGCTTTAATGTGGTTTCTGTTTGCTTATATCTGTTATGCTTTCTAATTTTCCATACCACTTCTGCTTATGAAGTTATTCTTTGCTGCTCATTTTCTGTGCTTGACAGTGAAATCGTAAGTCAGAATAAATGATCATATAAGCACATAGCAGCTACACAGGACTTCTGTCTCATTTGTAGTATCTCGAAGAGAGATTGGTTTCCTGCAAGATAGCTACTGAAACATAAATATCTGCAGAAAATGAAAGGGGATTATAGACAACCAGAGGCAAAAATGCAAAGAATTGTCAAAAAAAACCCCTCTTTCCATACAGTTTGGGGTTTTGTTTCCTCATCTTTCCACAAGTGATGCTACATATGTTTTAGTTTCTGTCTTTTCGATTTCTGTAAGTATGTAAGTGGATTGTGAACACAGTATTATCAAATATTTATACTGTATGTAGTAACTACTGTCTTGCAGTATTCAGGAAGCAGGTATCATCCTATCAGGTGTAGGGCTGTTGCTGTTTTGTATTCTGCTAACACCTTGAGTATATATAGTTATATAGCAGTCTGAACTAAAGAGTGACAATCTTCTTTTACAGAAACCTTTTTTAAAGAATAAAAAGCAAGCAGAAACAGCATAAAATGCTTTTCTCAATACAGAACAATCAATCGTAGGGCAGCACATGACATTTAGGGAAATACTGTTAAAAAAGTACTATAGCTTCTTTTGAGGTAACAGCCAATATAATCAGTGTCCCACACCTGTAACATGAAATTCTATTTATATTTGAAAAGCTTTGATTTTATATAATGAGGTGTTGTCAACATGTGATGCAAGTAACAGTACCATCTTAAATGATTAACATGCTCAGACTTTTTGCAAAGAAGTGGCATGTGAGATTCAGACTGGACGTGAGGAAGAAATTCTTTACAATGATGGTGGTAAAATACTGACACAGGTTGCCCAGAGAGGTGGTGGATGCACCATCCCTGGATATTTTCAAGACCAGGCTGGATGTGGTTCTGAGCAACCTGATCTAACTAAATATGCACCTGCTTATAGCAGGGGTGGTGGACTAGATGACCTTTGAAGGTCCCTTCTAGCCCAAACTGTTCGATGATTCTGACAGAAATATGTTTAACAAAGTCGCAAGGAATGAGCTGGAAAAAGCTTTGTTCTGCTTTTCCTTCTCAATCCTGAGGGCATGATTTACTAACAAGAGCTAATTTAGCTTTTTATTCTAATGTTGAAAGTCCTAGGAACATGGGCAATTTTGCTATAGACAGATGCATTTCCAATGACTTTAGTTCAGACTTTTTCAGTGGAATATTCTCCTTCCTGTCACTTAGTATCCATCTTAGCAAAATACTGCTTCTTTACAAAAGCTTAGCCTGGTGGTTTGCCTGGAATGTGTTTCAAAGATTACACTAGCTGGCATAAAAAGTGGCTTTTGTGCTCAGTGTGCAATGGTGAATATTCATGTAATCACCAGAAAGTTTTTCACTGCTTATCCAGAAAATCATTTCATGCAGAGTAAATACCAAATAGGTTCTGTCACCAGCCTCCCTCCCCAGTCTCTCCTAAGAAAGCTGCTGCAGGGAGGTGAAGAAAGAACTTTTTGTTTTCTTTCACAAGCCCCAAAGAAACAAAATCTACATTTAGCGTTCATGTGAAGTCACTTTGGGAAAGATTCTGCCAACTTTAATTCACTCATTGTTTGGTTTCTAATAATTCTAAGCCATATGTTTTTTTAAACCTATTTAACTTGGGCTAGGTTGTTTTGGGAGAGTGCAATTATTCACATTCTTAAAAGGAACACATATGTCCTATTAGGCTTTTGCTCTAAAGCCAAGCAAGTTGTGCTTTAATTACAATATCGTTAGTTGAAATTACAGTCATCAGTGTGCTTCTGATATTTGATATTCAAACTCTTGATCATAGCTTTGAAAACATGCATCAAGGAAACAACACTGAGCTACATGATGAAAAGAAACCTATAGAAAAATGTAATTAGTTACATTTTAATAGCCTTTAAAAAAAAATCCCAAATTCACGTATGTTTTTCATTTCCTTCTTTTTATCATTTAAAAGACTTTTTTTCTATATAGTTATTAAATTAATTTGAGATTTATTGATTACTAGTACTTAACAAATTCAGGATTTTAATCCATAAACTTTTTTGTATTATTTTCTAATAAAAAATGTTACTTCATTTAGACTCTTCAGTATTTAGAGATCTTCAGGCAAATAGAAAAGCATAATAGGGAGGATCTGATGAAGCAGGGGGAGATGAGTTGAAGTTGTGTGGTTTTGTTTTGTGGTGTGGGGTTTTTCCTTTTTAAGTCTTTCATGACACTACGGGCAATTGTTGTTTACTTAGCTCTGAATTTTTTAATTTGCAAATAGACACTATTAATATGTGCCAAAAGGCTTAAGTATTTTATTTTAGCTTCTTAAAGCTATTTTTGATAGCATATTGGTTTTGATAATGAGTTGGGTTCAGTTGAGAGCATCAAAGGAATTTATTTTAAATCTGCATGTCCAGTAGACCTGATTCCAAATGCTGGGATTTAAATGCATTTGAAACATTGAATGCATTCAAAGCATTTTCAAATGTTTTGAATGCTGAGATTCCAAAACCTAAAGAAAAAAGAGCTGAACCAGATTGTTTTGGTAAAAAGGTAATAGCATTGCTTTTTTAGGGCAAAGATGTAGACACACATGTGTCCTTAATAACCAAATTCTGAAGGTGATCCAGCTGCTGCTTGGGACAGCTTAAAATCCTTCTATCTGTAAAGGAAGGATTCTGCATCCAGCAACTGGCTAGGTCATTTTTCCCATGTTGGGTTTTTTTAAAGTTAGAAGTGAGCAATCTTATTTTGCAGTTATATTCCTCCCAGAAGAGGCAGCAGCTGAATGCAAGAAAGACTTTCTCAACTGGAAGAAAGGAATTTATAATATAGGACTTAGGTATTCTTCTGTAAGACAATTAAAGAGAGACAGCTTGAAACTCTATGCCAGGGAAATGTCTGTAGTGTGTCTCAGCTATTTTCATTGACAATCAATCCATGCTTATCTCTTGCACTTGAAAAATGCAGATCTGGTAGTTCTTCCTCACAGGTGAAGAAAGAGCCTAACTTAGTTGTATTACCTGGCTATCGCAATTCTGTGTACATGTGGCTGTAGTTACTGTCATTTGGGTCATTGTTGCAGTTATAGCTGTTTTGGATAGCCATGATTCAGTTACTTAATTACAGCAGGTTCATTTGCTTCTGTAACAAATAGCCAGACTTAATCAGCAATCTCAGTAAGCATTAGCTAACTTTCACCAACTGCTCAGGATCAAGCAGTTGGTAACAGACAATATATTGCAGTGGAATATTTATTTTTCATTGTTGTATTGAGTAAGGGTTCAGAGAATAAGAGGGGTTTTTTTTAAAAAAAATCAGCAAACCTTAATTTTCCAGAACAGGCTTCATCTGGATAGTTCAGTTAGAATGTTGCAATTCCAAAACTTTGGGTAGGCTGGAGGGAGAGCATTATTTCAGATAATGGTAAATGCAGCATGCTGGTTTTGCCTCTTGTCACCTTTAATTTAAATAGAAAAGGTTTTTCAGATTTTGGTTTTGATATCACATTTGTCATTGAGTTTATATGAAAACAATAAGAACAGCACTTAGGTTTTTCTAAACTGTACTCTGCTGATCAGTGGAGTTACAAGTGGTTTATCTAAAATGTAGGCAAATCCCTATTGATCAAAATATGGATAACATTTAACTGCTTCTAAAAAACAAATTGCAGAAGTGTCTGACACTGTTCTGGCCAGTTCATTGCCCTGTAAAAACCCTCTTTTCATTTCTGGATGCTTTATTGGAAAAAAAGATGTTCCATGTTGATTTGCAAACATGCTGGATAGAATTTTTTATGGCTTTTGCCAATGAAGGCATTCTGTGCTGGATATCGTTCTTACGTACACATATCTCAGTCCCACCCACTGACGGGAAGAGGCAAGGTTCTTGGTTGTGCTTTAATTCTTATCCTTAGAAAGAAAATTAAATTGAGGAATAATGTTGAGGTTTCAAACATCTCTTACATGGTGATTATCTCTTACAACGGAGATAATCACCATGGAAAGAGAAAAGGAGCAGAAGATACAACATTTGCCAGATGTGCTTTTTGAGAATTATGCACTTAAATCGCATCCCTGATGCTATAGATCTTTCTCTCTGAGAGACAAGTAAGAAAATTGAAGACTGTTCAATACGTCAGTTAGTGCCTTTCCCAAAGAGCCGCATGTTTGTTAGAATGAGTATGGAATGAGTCCTTGAGGCCTCATATTTTCTTCCTTTTTCTTCTGTCTTTTTAGCAGTTTGGTCAACAGTTCATTGCCTTTTTCCTCATATTATGATGAACCAGGACTGGGAATTCCGATTTTCCTACTTGCCATTTTTGTTTAATATTTCTGCTACATTTAAAAAAGAAAAGAGAATACAGTTAAAAAGACATTGTAATCTTTTCAGTCACCCAAAACTTTTTTCTTTCGCTGCTTAAGTTGCCCTTTCCAAACAGATCTTTGATTCAGGTTTAAAGCAGGCAATGGCACATGCCAAATGAATTAGTTCTTTATTGTCTTTCAAGTAACTGAAAAGTAATTGGATTAATGTAATAGTTTAATGTTAGTAAGGTAGTTATTATAAAGCTGAAGTCTATTACTGGCCTTAGGTTAATAAGAATAGAGACACTTAGGTTTGAGATGACAGAAACAGTAAAGACCTTGCTGAGTGTTAGAGGCATAGTCAAAAAAAGAAACAGCTAAGTTTTAAGAGGAGGAAATAAATAACTGGATAACTTAAGCAGCTTGGTTTATTGCTTATTTTACTTATCACTCAACTTCTTCATATTTAGGTTGCTTCTTTGGGACTGTGATGATCGGAGCTACAGCTACTACATTGAGGTTTCAACAAATCAGCAGCAGTGGACTATGGTGGCTGATCGCACAAAAATTTCCTGCAAGTAAGTGTAATTTTTTCCACTTATTTGCACAAAGTCAGAACTGAAAACTCTTACTGGGTTTGGGTTGTTGGGGTTTTTTATTTATCCTTTTGTTCAGTACTTACATAGATGACTTTTTGACTGTGAAAAGGTTGATCATGAGGTGACCTGTAAATCATAAACTTTAGACCCTTGAATACAACTTTAAGAGGAAACAGCTTCTAGTGTGGTTGAATATCGAGACTTTCAGATCAGAATTAAGTTCTGAAGATCCACATCAGTACTGTTGTTTTGATTGTTCATTCTCAGAAGCAGTCTGCCTCCCATATCCTTGGTTTTGTGATCGCTGGAAGTTAAACCATGTTTCTCTGAAGTTCACATGTTTATTGTGACCTTGGTGTCAAATCACCCTGCCTTGAGAAACCTGGTAGTAGAGGAAGTAGAGTATGCTTGGTAAAAGATTTTCTTGTTCAAATGCCTTTCTCCCTTATCAAAGCACATAAATGTATTGTAGGATATATGAAGGTGTAGGGAGAGTGAGGGTAGGGACCAAATCATAACAGATTAAACGGTTACCTAAGCTTGACCTCGTCTCTGTTCAAGAGCAGATTACCTGACTTGCATGCACTGACCACTCTACTTTTGAACAGAACCCTTCCTTAGAAAAAATGCTTCTTAAAAAGCAATAAAAGTGAAAAATTGTTTCATTTTCATTTGTATACTTAAGTCAGAAGAAATAAATGAGTGAATACTCTTCACATGTATTCTCTCTGTTGGCTTTTCTGCAATTATTTGGTGTGCTTATAAAACCTATTCTTCTAGTATGGAAGAATAATTCAGTGTTGATAGTTGTCTTAAACCATTTGATAGTTTAAATTACAAGTAAAGAATTACCCAGATACTTAAATCCCATTCTCATGGGACTGAAAAGATAGATAGTCTGCAGATTTATACATCGCGTATCCCGAAGACAGGTATGCTCAGCAGTCAGTGAATGTTGATAGGATATGGTCTCCTGGCTGTTCCCCAGGGAAGCTCAGACTTTAAAAATCTTATTTCCCTCTTTTTCCCTGTGTCAGTTTTCCATTAACATATGCTTTCCTTCCTGGGACAAAACTGAAGTCATCAGCTCATTTGGGGACATCCCCACCCATCCTGTATTTGTGCGAACCGAAAAAAAAATTGATTTCACAAATTCAGAAACATAGCTCAGTTTGTCACATAGAGCAGGCGAGTTATTCAGTCCTTTCCTAGCGACGCTGCTGGTACTCATTTTTCTAAAGGTGATATTCCATCTCTTAAGAAATGATACAATTCAAAGAGGGGCTACAATGCCGTCTAGACAGGTTGGTGAAGGAGAACTTGACATGTCTTTTCACTGTCTGTAAAGGGCAGAGTATTGATGAGCAGAAAACCTGGGTTCTGCCTGCAGGTCTGGAGAAAGAGTAAAGGAGATTTAATCATTCTCAGAGGCATCTCAGCATAGTAGATAAATTTCATCTCTTTGTCTGCCTACAGCAGTGGAAGCACTGAAAGGCTGAAGTCACAAAAGAGAGAGACTCAGAATCAGAATCTTTTTGCACGTTTTCCTTGTACATTTTGATACTAATAGCCTGTAGCAGTCAAAAGGAGCACTTGCTTAAGTATGTACAGTGCAGGTGGAATAGCTGATTGACTGCCCAGTTCAAATATCTACTCACCATGTTCAAACCACATTTTTTTAAAGAAAAACCTTGGAAAAGTATAGGTGTATCCCTGAAATAAAGATAGATACCTTCCCATAGTATACTTCAGTATTTTGGTTCAGAACAGGTGCTCTGGAAGTTCTCTAAGCTGTGGCTTCAAGAACTATTTTCATGTGTATTAGAGAATTGTATTTTGCCTAATTTCTGGCTCTGACAGACGTGCATCCAGCTGGCAGAAAGCCAGTCTTTCATCTTGAAGTCTACTTATTTACAGTGTCCCAGCACTGTCTGTGACTGCCTGCTCTAAACAAATAGAGAGACTTCGTCCTGAGGCTTACAATTGCAAAAGCTCTGTGGACTTCAGAACAATTCAATTTAACAAGGACTAGAAAAATTTAAAGAAAAAGCAATTTGTAAGAACTCTTACTCCTCTTTGAAAGTTTTCTGTTCTCTGCAGTTACATTTAAATACTATCTCATCTGTAACTGAGATAAGTAAAAAAGTTTATGCCCTACCACCTTATCCCCCCTCCCAGTTTTCAGGTGATTTCTTTGCATTCAACAGCACTTTTTCATGTTCAATTTAAATCTCTTGCCCTTTATGATCAGCAAATTGGATAGGGTATTTTTCAGTCAGACCACCACAAAAAAGAAAATGTTTTAAATATTTTTAATTTTCTTTTCAAGTAGGATTTGCAGAAGTGCTGAAATGAATTGTAATGGCAGGTAGATAACTCTAAATACTAAATAAATAAGTATATGTATCATATAAAAAAAATATACAATAATATATGTATATTCAAATGATAATTATGTAAATTAGATATATATAAAATACTGTATAACTTCCAAATATTGCAAATGTTAGGACTGTAAAGTAACAGAGAATCATAACTGCATACCATCAGAGCTGGACCACTTTTATTTTACGAAAAATACAGAAATGTTGTACTATGACCTAAAAAGCCGTGCTATTAGTGCTCAAAACCAGTTGAATATAGAATGGAAGAGACATCATCATTCAGTCACTCATGCAGTGAGTGAAGACCCTCATTTAAAATTGTTGGGCAAGGTTTCGATATGGTGATGGAGACAAGAGAAGAAAATTGAACCAGTCACTGGTAGGAATATGTGAAGAGCTAACTTTTTTTATTTAGTTTCTATAATTTTATAAAAAACCCATCTAAAAACAAATTGAAAATGTAGGGGTTTGCCACAAAAACAAGCAAGTTATTTTTATTTTATGTAATTTTAACATCAACAACAAGCAGAGGAGTTGAAGAGCTGGATTTTAACCAAAATTAAAAGATGCTGTAGTAAGGCAGAGTTGATGCAGTTTGTCTAATTTGCTGTCATAGTATAATGGTAAAGATACTACTGCTCAATGCTGGGTTCCTGTCTCTTGTCCTTCCTCTTACCATGATTACAATGGTATTTTATGCAAACAGCTTCAGCAGAGAGAAATCTGCCAATGAATACCTTTTAGTCAAGTCATTCAGGCACTCCCCAAAGAAAAGCAAGAATCAAACTCATGCACTGTGTCTGTATTTGACTCACCATCAGGTTAAGGGAAACAGCTAAAGATTTCCTGTGTTCATCAATTTGCCTTAACCAGACTACAGCATAATGGGGTGGAAGCTACACTAACCTTTGTTTTCTGTATGTTAATGAATATTGCAGCCCTCTCTCACCTGGAAGAAACAAACCAAATACTTTGCTAATGTGGTCAAAGTTTGCAACTATTTTTTCTCTTGGCCAAATTCTAATTTTTTTGATGAATACTTGGAAATTGCAGCCTAAAAGGGTCTAATCCTACAGAGGTATAAAAGTTTTCTTAGTCTTGTATGTCTTTGTTTAAAGAAAATGAGAAGAACACATCTCCTTGCGTGGGACTACGATTGCTGGTTTCATTACAAGTACCTCTCAGCAGTAGTCAGTTAAGAATCATTATACATGTATTTGTGTCAGGTTAAAATATTAATTCCGTCCAAAACATGTACTCCAAGTTATGTCTGTTTCTCTTACAAATTTTCAAGATATGAGTACAGTCTAAGTGGTTGATAAGGTGTTGAAATACCAGTTTTACCTTTTCTGGTATTAGTTCTGTGTTTTATATGCTGCAGTAGACTCCAGAAAAATAACTCACTTGCTTTTCTGTGTTTAATATGCTGCAGTAGCAAATTAAAGTGGATTGAGTTAAAATACAGAGAATTTCACTGGGGCCCACATTTGAAAAGGTAGAATTCTTGCAATGAGAAAATTTACTTTGCCAGTAATATTCTCTGTTCACTTTCCTGTCTTCAAAGAGAGTAAGAGTTGTTTCCTGTGCTGTTTGCTGCCTGGCTTTCTACCCAATCTTTCAGTGGAGTTACAGTCCTCTGTGAAAGTCATTTGTGTGCTGTTTTCACAAGTATCCTGTGAGGTCTCCAAATCATTTTGCTGAATCCCTGTCACAAGGGGTAGGATGGACCATAAAGGCAGCAAACACAGACCTCAAAAGACACCTTTGATGATCAGTAAATGGCAAACAAACTGATGAGAAAGAAAATTAAATTATGTTTGAATATTATATATTGGTTTTGACAATCTACTGAAGCATGAACTGCCCCTTTAAACTATCAGTATCCTGCTTTGGATTGTTTTAATGGTATTTTCAATGTAGTATTTTGTATAAATTAATAATTCAGTGCTCAAAGACAGGAACTGACAGGCTACTCCTAACCTCCTCTTCTCCCAGTTTTAAAAAGCTGAAAACAGAAACTGGATGTCTGTTATCTTCACAGGGGAAGCTTGCATACCTTCCCTAAGTGAGAGCCAATTAATGCATGCTGGTTGTGTAATTGTCAATTTTCAAATGCTCTATGGAGGCTATTTTTTTTTCTTTCCACAATAAGCTGTTTTTCTCTACACAGTATGACAGTAATGAAAAACAGTCATGTTCCCTTCTATTTTTTAAAATGTTTATGATAAGTGGGCTCAAGCATGTTAGCATTAAACAGTAGAGAACTGAACTTGTTACAGGAATTTGCTGACAAAGAGTGTGAAAGTCAAATGAAAAACAGAAGATATAAAAGGCCAAGAAGGAGTCAGACCTCAGAGTTAATAACACTTTTGATAAAATAAGCCATGTAAAGATAAATACAAAACTGGCTATCACAACAGTTATCAACTCAGTATCATTCTTTAAAGTTCTCTTGTGTACTTACTGTGAAATGGATCTATGGATCTAAGCCATTGACAGCAGACACACCATGTTCCATTCCCCAACAGTAAAAAAAGATTTAATACTCTGGTAGACTTTGGGAGACAATGTATGTTGTTTATTGGTGGGCAGTTTTGCAGGAGTTGGTATCAACTGTATGGAACAGTTTTATGAAGGGTATGATTTAATTTTCAGAAGTTTTATAATATATTGCATTATATCTTCTTTTTCTTCCACTGATGGACTGTTTGTTGTTCAGAGTATACTGCTGACATGATAAATGTTTACAAACTTCCAAACTGAATTTCATGTTTCCACTGCTTATTATCTTTTATCATATAATAGCTATTCCAAATCCTAAATTCTCAGCTCAGTTCCCCTCAAGTTTTTTTCTATAGTTTTTGTAGGATTGTAATTAGTACTTTCACATGAAAAGCCCTGTGGGGTGTGGATGTCTTCTTATTTTTCAAGAACACTTTTCAACTTTGAGGTTTACTGCTCTTGTCCACAGTTTCATATTTCTATCCTATGATGTACTATGTGCATTTCCAGGTTTAAAGCACTGCTATATTTGCTTTGATAATAAATCAAAGAATGCCTGAAGAGATCTAGGTCATGTACCTAAAAAGTTCTAGATCACTTTTCAGATGTACAGAAAAGTGTTTCGCATGTTGTCCAAGGATTTCAAGTGAGAAAATACTTCTGCTTTACACCATGCTAGTGTAGGCAAACTAAATTTGGAAATTTTTTTTATGTGTATACTTTAGTGAAAGCAAGCTAATACCTATCATAATGTGATTATTTCTTTCTCTGTAGAGATAATATTTGAAGCGTGTGATTTCCTTTCCTTGTAACTGCACATGGCACACTTCATCCTGTTTTACATGAAGTTAATTTCACAGCAAAACTTTTCTTATACCTCTTCTGTCAAACTGTGTATTTCAACCATAGTTCATCCTATTTTACGTGAAGCAAATTTCACAGCAGCTCTGTGAAATCCAAATGCCTTCTCCAGAGTTTCTGAACTCACTGTATCCACAGTGGTACAATACAAAGATATGAAACATATACAAGCAAGATGTCTGGGAAATTACTACATTGTTAAGCTCAATTTCAGGTCTCGCTTCACAAAAACAAACTGAGGGTTTTCATTAATCTGCTCATTATGCCGCTAGTAATGCTTACTGGAGTAAGTCAGACAGATATAAAGGGTCATTTTGTGTAATTATTGAGCTTAAAAGCCCTGAACGATAGAGGCATTGAAGTGCATGTTTTTCCTTGTGTTTATATGCTCCTATTTTGAAAGATTCTAATAAGGCAAAGAAGAAAGGGGCTTCAGCTTCACAGGCCTGCCTTATTAAGCACGAAGAATTAAGATTTCACAGAGAGAAACCAGGTTTGTACTCCATTTCAGAGTGTTAGGTGCCTCTCAGAAGTGTGGAAACTCTGCATCTAGCATTTCATTTGGTAGCTTTTATTTTAGCTGAGTCTAAATTGATTGAAGAAAGATCTAGCTTCTTTTAAGTTACGTTTCTTAATCGTAATTCAGGATCACAAGAACGTTTTCAAGCTATTAATTTGTCTCTCCCCCCACAAACACACATGCTTCTGCCTTCAGTTCCTTGTGGTTGCTTTTCAGCCACAAATATGCAAGGATCTTTTGAATGAGCCTTGAAGAGAGTAGCAAGGACTTGCAAAGTGCAGTGTCTTAGGCTCCCTTGAATGTTTTGCCATACAATTATTTCCTCTCAGGTCTGTGTGTGCCATATTCATTGAAGTTTTGCTTTGCTCTGTTTTGCTTTGCTCTTTTTGCAGTACGGCTGGGATGTTCTCAGCTCTTCTTCATGCACGTTACTGTACGGAGAGTGTAGAAAACATCAAAGTAATTTACATCAGTTTGGATGTTAGCTCAGTTCTGCCTTAGAGAAAATAAGCAATACCAAATAATACCCATATTATCAGTACCTGTTTCTTCTAGGTATTGGATTTTTCTGCCATGATATTGTAAACTTGCATGTCTCTTCGGAGGCTAGTAAAAAATGTCATGTAAAAAATTAATGTATGTATTATTACTTGATAATGTATCATATAGAAAAAATACTTTTATATATTTTTTCAAAGCAGTGGTAATTAAGTATGTGAAAAATATCTGCTGCAGTCTTCTACTTAAAAATCAAAGCAAACATTTCTTTCATTAATTATTATTCATTATTGCAATTATTTTTATTATTACATGAAAATTTCAGTAGATACTACTTTCCAATCATAGAATCACAGACTCAGTAGAGTTGGAAAGGACCTTAAGATCATCCAGTTCCAACCCCCCTGCCATGGGCAGGGACACCGCACACTAAACCATGTCACCCAAGGCTCTGTCCAGCCTGGCCTTGAACACCGCCAGGGATGGAGCATTCACAGCTTCC
>JANHGB010065065.1:24810-37747 GCA_026283785.1 Coracopsis vasa | reverse complement strand
CACAAGTGCTTTTGAGAAATTTTTATGGTGCCCACAAATTCTAGAACACCAATTAAAAAGCACAGTAATATGTTAAAAAAAAAAAAAAAAAAAAAAGAAAAAGAAAATCAGGTCAAACGTGGCTTGTAGTAAGTTTGACATTTATAAAGCCAAGGAGGTACGTTCAAGCATTCCCAGAACAACAAAATAAAAGTTCAAATCCAGGGGTGGGACTCTGCAAAGCTTTAAAAATACAAGTCATAGAATCAGGAAGATTTTTTAATGCAGAAGATTATCATAGCAGTAATTGAAAAAAGCATGCTGAATCTTTGCAGAGGGCAATGCTCCAACATACAGATCAATAAAACTGTTACATAAAGGCAAATTCTTACATGCTAAAACGCAAGGCTTTACTATAACTTGCTAAATATTATTTGTTCACTTGTCCAAGCAGATTTAATAAGTATTACTGAAAAGCGAAATACAAAACTTACAGAACACCAAGATCTGAATACCAAGCTACACCACTGCTGGGGTTTTTTTTAGCTTTGAAGGCCTAGTATCAGCTTTATCTGTTCACTTCTATGCCTAGCTTTAATCAGGCCTGAAACTAGTCTCTTCATTTCTACTGTTTGTACTCTGCCTGGCACAGTAATTCTGCAATACAAATATTTTCATTTTGATCTGTTCAAGAAATGCTATAGCATCTTCTATTACGTTGCTTTAAGTATCGCCCCAGCTATTTTCCTTTTAACCATACACAAGATGGTATGTTTGAAGTTCAGTATATACGGATGACATGAACCTACAAGAAAAAAAGATATGGCATCTAATTTAAACAGAACAGCTACACAGAAGTCTGGCTTACCACAATGGAATCACACTTCAGGATGCACACATTGAAACTAGGTCCTTAGCAAGGCAAGCAAGACTTAAATCCTGAGAATTCAGCTATAGAGATAAAAGCACTTTAAATGAAGCAAACTGCATGTTGTCATAAGGGAATAAAGTACATAACCAAGTTTTCCATGTTTTGCCCTAACAGCTCTCTAAACATGGAAGTATGATTAAGTTGCATATCAAACCTTCTTTTGAGGGGGTTTGCTTTTACAGAGAATGAAATTGTAAATTAAATCATGAGTCTTTAAAAAAATATATATAATTTGTGTCAGCTCTTAGCACTACAATTATGTCCCACACTCTTATCACTCACTCATACACTTGTGTACAAAGAAATTCAAAATATGTAAATTTGCATCTTATTTTCCTAAAAAAAGACATGCATTACTGAATACATATCCTTATAACAAACCACAGCTTTTAAAAGCTATAGATGAAACACACAAGCCTCACAACTTTACTTATTAATTATCTAAGTAGGGTAAATTCAAGCTTATTTACATACTTAAAACTTTTCATCCTTGTTAGAAAAATTACAAAACTTAACATCTTTCTATACAAGTCCAAAACTTACTTGGCAAAAATCAAGAGAACTGACAATACCTGCTTTAGCTCTTCTTTATGTATTTAGATAACTACCCGAGAGTTCCCTAACATTTTTCATTCACTGCGCTATACACATCACATGGTCTATAGCAAGCTTCCAGAAAAGCATCTTCAAAGACCACAGAAGATTCAATCCTTTTACAGGCTATTTAAGCTGCAGTTCTGACAGCACAAGTCACTTGGTGCACTTCCTGAAGTCTGAAGTTTCACACATGGATTGCTACCATTTAAACAGGCACACACTGTATCAGAGTACAGCCTGCTAGATATTCAGTGATCTGACATAACTCTAAAATAAATACTCAAAGAGAAGCCTTCAAGCTACTTGTTCCAACTTGATAGTCATTTTAATCCATTTAATCAAGCTCTCACTGCTCCCTCAAACAGGATGAAAGACTGAAAGCAGACCAATACTTAATTTGCTCTCCAAAATATGGCAAAAGTTGTTATGGATAAAACCATTTATAGTTGTCTTTACATTCTGAAAAAGTAGGAGAAATTTGGTAGTTAATTCTGCAAAATCCTTCATCTGGAAGTTTTGAGAGTCTTAAAGGAGAGAGAACATACCTGCTATAGGCACATATCCAACTCCTTGCTGATACACAGTGGGCATCAGGACTACTGGCTGGGGCTGCATCATCATGGCAGCTGGCAAAGACTTGACACAAAAAGCACAGATCAGAATCACCCAAGAAATAGAAAAAAACTAAACCAGCAATTAAAATAGTAATTGCAAGCAAGCTGCCATATTGCAAATCCATGTTCCATGTTACAATACGAGTATACTAAGTGCTAATCTATATTAAGCAATCTCTGGCAAATTAACTGAACCACCATCCTTTTAAATGAGTTAATTTGCCTGTAAATCAATACAAACACATCATGTCAAACTAGCCTTTTGAAACAGTTTGATAAATTTTGGCACTGAAGTGAATTATTTTAAAATACGGGTTTAATCAGTTTTCATGCTTTATTCTTACGAAATGAATATACAACATATTCATCATTAATTAAAACTTAGAGCAAAACCAAGTTTTACTATAAGCAGTATACTTCTCCTAGAAATAAACTTTAGTTCAAATCAATTATTTTTGAGGTAAATTAATACTTTAAACAAAATACCGATTTAACTCCATTCCCTCTTACTACCACAATTCCTGCTCAGTTTAATCCTGGAAAATATTAAATGGTCAGATTCTGTGTACAGTACATCCATGGGCAGACAGTTTTAAAGGTATATTCCAAACTCATTTTTCCTAGGGGTGCTGGAATAACTGCTCAGATGTGGTATAGAATGTGAATTTCAAACAGCTGGAAACATCTGTTCCCAGTTGTTGACTGGAACAGCAACTTGGAACTTTTGATGATGTACAAGCGTAATAGGAAGTATTCAGGGCTGCACATGTCACAGGGCTGCACGTTACAGGGCTGCTCCTTAAGACAAAGGTGACAGATAAGAAGATACTTCATGAGCTGCTAAATGGACCAATGTAAGTCAACAGTTAATGACCAGGAGCAGCAAATTAACAAGAATGGAAGTGAAAAACAAAGCCATTGGAAAGAGAATTCAAAATAGCCAAGAAAGACCTAAGACAGAGGAGAGTTTCCATTACTTTTGCTTTAAAACTGGTATCAATTTCTAATGTTTCGGGGGAAAAGGAAATTAAGTCATGGTTAGACTCCACAAAGCTGTTTTAAAATTATTATTAAGTTAGAAATTACAATGGACCATTTGACTGGGGATTTCTTTTTTATACTTCTGTTAGCACAGGAGCAAGCTGTACTTTTGTCATCACAAAACCAGACAAATACATACCCATTTACCACATCACCAAAAAGCCTTAATTAAATCAGTATTTTTGACTGCTATTCCCAAAGTATAATTATTATAAATGCTAACACACAAACATCCAGTAAGGTACAATGAAACTACTTCTACTTCAATCTAAAATATCTCCCTTTCACTAGACAAAAAGCTCTCCCTCCCTCTTCTCACTCCAAATTTGGCTTACCGTGTACGACATAACCAGATTAATCATTCCTTCCTTGTCATCACCTTGCCTTCCACTCAAGCTATACCATTCATCCTCCACATTTCCTTGTTTCAGAGATTCAGGAATTGTAATGTGCGTCCAAGCGATGCGGTCATCCATTGAAAAGGCCCGCTGGAATATAATTAGAAACCAAATATAAAGTTAACACTCCTGAAATAAATATAAAAAAATATTAAAATTATTTTTGACTAACATTTCCTTCACCTTTATGCTATTTCATTTTGCCATTTTTAAGTTACTCCTTTTGAAACTACTGAAGTATCAGCAAATATTTTAGCCATCTCCTTTCAAAAATGAACGATGCTTTAAGTGGGATTATAGACTGATTACAGGTATTAAATAAGAAATTGAAAATATGAAGCAGAACACTTCTAGAAATACGACATGCCAACAGCAGCACAGTCTGCATGCATCTAGTGACATTGTATCAGAGGCCATTAAACGAATGTAAACAGCTTCTGTTTACATTACTACAATGGGCTGTGAACTCCAGTAATTCAGGAGTAGATGCAAGTACTGATCTGCCACCTCTGTTGCAGCAATGAATCAGACACTTCAACCAATTAAGCAAGCCCACAAAATAGTATCCAAAAGCCTCCTTTGTATAATGAGCACACTGCTGCTGCAATGTCAAGTTTTACTACACACAGTAAGACAGGCAGCAAAAAAGAGGCAAACAGCGTTTGGCTTCAGTTGTGGCCTCTTAGTTTCTGCTAATAAGCCCTACTCACTACAGTCTATACTTGACAGCTTTATTCTCAGCATTTCTGAGCTTGAGAAAACTTCCACACTCTTCAGTGTTATTCTAACTTAGGAGAACTTCATGAGTAAACCAGCACTGTATAAACAGGCTATTTTTAATAGGGACAGTGCAAAATATAAGGCTGCAGGGTATTTTGATACTGAAGAGCTTAACCACCACTCAAGACATTTTTGCTTCTCTTCCTTTGCAGAGAACCCTGCTAAATTCCCCGTATCAGCTACCAAAGGAAAAGTAACAGCTCTGACATTCTTGTGGAAGAGGGAAATATATAGCAATTCTGACCTCATCAAATATCTCTAGATAAAAAGAGTCCACACCCGGAGGAACAGTGCACTGAATAACTTTGTTCCAGCGGGGGTTCTTGGCTCCATTATGTGCTGTTGGAGTTTCATACACAGCATATCCCAGCCGTATTCGACAGTATGGATCCATGCGCGTCATTCCATAGTTTTTTGCCAATTTTGCCTGGAAAGAAATGAAAGCCTTTATTTACATTAATTTGAGAAGTTAATCACTATTAATTCACAAAGAGAATCTCCATATTGAACAAAGGACAAGAGGTAGACATTTCTGAGGTAGACAGGAAAGTGGTGGGTACCACCAAGTAAAACCAGCATCCAGATTAAAACATAAGCCAATTGACAGCATTAAATGTCTGGTAGATGTTTAAAAAGGAACCTCGTTTTTATTGTCTGTTGTAGAAAATACAGATCTTTACCACAGCTAAAGTAAGTTACCTCATACCAAACCAAAAGATATACGATTACAAGGAAATAGTAACAAGTTCAATTTTTGCCTAAGTTATCTGCTCTCCAATATACAATCATAAACTTAATGTAATCCATAGCCTTTCCTTTTTCACTGAAGTACTTTTAAACGATGAAATACAGAAAACCAGTAGCTTCAAAAATACCACACAATACAAAAGCACAAACTGCAAAAGCAGTTCAACTGAGGTAAAATCTAGATCTTGCTTTTCAAAATTATTGAAAAATTTACTTAATCCAGTGTGTACTTTACTATTACTTAATTCAGTGGGCAACTTAAGTTCGACTTTACTATAAAAACAGATGCTGTATAGAATCTGAATATATGAGACATGCTTTTGCTGTAACATCTAAGGAATAGAACCAAAGAAGTTGATAACACTCCTGAAGACAACACTCAGTACTGTTACATAGATATGCCAAAGTAGAAATTGGACTTTTTAGACATGCTGTTTCTCTGACCTGTACTAAGCAGCCTGCAGTTCTCATTATGTAAGACAAGTGACAAAATATGGTGCCTAGGATGCCTCCCACTTACAAGACATTTAAAGAACTGGAAAAATTGAGACTTGCATAAGATTTAGAAGCAATGGCAGCGGCTCTGGCCTGAAAATCCCTTTTCTCCTTCAATGCACGTACTGGTTCAGTAGTTCCTACATTAGATCTGGTGAGAAAGGTCTCAAACTGTTTCTTGTAAATGTGGCCTTTGCAATTAAAGTAGGAAATTGGGCATCCAAATTATGAACTCTCTAGACTCTGATGTCCTGAAATTAAGCAGTTTATCATAAAATTTCACCTAAAGAAAGGACACTTATCAACCGTGCTTAGACAAACTTACCACCATTTCTAGATACCCGTAAGGAAAAAAAACCCCAGGAAGTTACCTCCCCCAAAACATTTTCTAAGCTAAGGCATGCTGCTTTTACACTTTATCAATACATATTTAAATACAAAAGCCTTACACCAGCTTTTCATGTTGCACAGGTTAACTATGCCATTGTAAGTCTCCTATGCAGAATGCTACATGTCCCAATTACACAGCCAAGATTCCTACAGCATTCTTGAATAAACTCCCAAACAGGTACAGAAGACTATCTCTTGGGACACCACATTGTTGTACTGCCATTCACAGTAGGATAGGTTTGGATCAAAACTCCAGAGGTCCCCTCTAACCTCAGTTATGCTGTGATTCTATAATAAGTGGTTATTTATAGACACGGCATCACAAATAACCATTAGCTTTTATTCTTCAAGCAAGATTTTTTTTATTGTCTGCATAAACCCCTTAAAATAAACAAGGATCAAACCTGATCAAGACCAGTTGATACTGGTCTGAACTCCATCAGTTCACCCTTCCAAACAGTAATCTGGATGTTTCTGTACACAGACACACAAAATGAGATGCAAAACTCCTTGAATACTGTACTGTCTGCCCCCTTAATTGCTCCAGAAACACTTACTATCTATACTGACTGGATCAACAAACCATGACAAAAAGCACTTTAAGCTGTCCAAGCAAACAGTCAAAGATGAATCACCTATGGAGTAGCATACAAGTTGCTAGAAACTGCCAGAGAGACATGGTATGTTGTTTGATAAACAGTTTGTATCCTTATGGGCTTGAAGGTTAACCTGAATCATCTATTCCTAGCTCCAGAAAAAAAATTTATACTAAAGCTTCTTCCACCATGCTCCAAAAGCAATAACATTTTTCTGCTGCTTCCAGTCTTACGCTTCTCTGAACACAGACTGGGAAACTCAGAGCTAGAAAAAGGGCTGCAACTGAATGCAACTGATGAGTTCAAGTATCTAGACTTTAGAAGTAATAAACCTTGAAAAAGCATTACTCAGTTTTCAGAAGGATATAACCTGTGAAGGAGCAAACTGACCAGTTGAAAGACATAAAAAGGAAGGATCAGTGCCTCTTTTCCTGAGAGACCTTATATAGTTTTACTCCCTAGTAAGGGCCCCACCATGGAAGCTGTAGCCATACACATACTATTGCAGACTTGGTGCTGAATTTGAGCTAAGTATCTCTTTGGTATGTTTATACAGAGAAACTTAAAAACAGCACCTGTAAATAGATGAAGTGTGTTAAGTTAATATGAAGCACATCTTGTGTGCTAGTGCAGACAAACAGAAATGTGTTGAGATAGACTAGTTTTAAAACCTGAAATCTACTACCAAGAGGTAAAAGAAAGAATAACAATGGAAAAGAGGAAATAGAAATAAAGAGCCAGGACTACACATTAGTGATTAATAAGAAAGCCTGCAGAAAGCACTAAGAAAAAACAGCAAATGCATTAGAGGAAATACGGATGGAACAAAGCAGTCACTTAAGGAAAAATACATAAGGCAACTGCAGCTCCCTACAATATTAAAAAAAATAAATTGAAGTTGCTAATGTCTTCCAAAATTAAGTGTTTCTACAGGAAGCCTTAACAGAAATTTTCAGAGAATCCTATTCACTGCAAAAAAAACCCAAAACCCAGGAGTTTATTTGATTATGTGCTATAATAGCAAAGTTTACATGCAACTGCTGCACAACTAGGAAACATGAAACTGAACAAAATGCTCATGCACAGAAACATAAGCTAAAATTTGAAAAATTATTCATTCCCTATATACAAGTAATTTAGTTACTCAAATTCCAACACAAAATCTTCATGGCCATTGATCAAAAAAGACTGTAGTAATTACTTAATTGTACAAAGATGGTACAATTTATACCTGTATTACAGTAATGCTGAGTCTGCCTACTGTACCCATTGGTCCTCCATATTGTAGCTGCTGAGCTGCCTGGGCATCCAGCTGGATTTGCTGCTGCTGCTGGGTTGGGGTAATGCGAAGAAAATCTTGAGGAAGCTCACCAACATATACCTTAAAAAGGAAAAAGAGACAAACCTTCAGATCTAAGTCTTTCACTATCATGATGAAAAAGAGATAAGAATATAAATCAAAGAAAAGCTAGCAAAAACATTCAGCAGAATTTAGTCTAGTTTAGCATGTACAAAGAGCTAATTAAATTACAAAGCTGCCAACTCCTGTAGAGAATATTCTCATACTCGCTTTCAAAAATGCTAGTTTCCAACATAAGCCTCTGAAAAAAAAGTAGCACATACCAAGGCAACTAAACATTTAAGCAGCCCACACAAAAGTCAGAGCTATGGAGTTTTATATTCCATTCACATATGACATCTGATGGCACCCTCCTGTTTCACTTATCCATCAGTCATGTGGCATCCAATCATTCCTGTGATAAGACCAAGTACGCTGCTTTATTTGAAAGGGTCACTTTCACAGTCACCTTTAAGACAAATTAGAAAGACATTTCCTACGAACCAAATCCTTTAACATAACTAAGAATCCTTCAATATCACAAAGTTTTTCGAATGTTAAACACAGTCTACACCTAACCTTGGGGACAAATTGGGACAAAATTCTACCACACTCCAAACAGTAATAGGCAAATTCAAAATCTGGTCTACCACAAGAAAGAGCCATAATGAAAAATTCAAAGTAGAAATATACTACAGAAACTCTGCCCTATATGCCAATACACATTAGCGATCACCACGTATTTTTGTCTTATCTTTACAGGAAGGGAATGTTTCTATCTAGTTACTACCTAGTTACTTGTTAACTCCTGTTAATTCAACAACCATTCAGCTTTTAAATGCTCAATAAATATTATCAATAACACATTTAGAGAGATCATCACATTAAAATAACAAGCATAGTATAACAGTTAAGTTTTAAAAGGCAAACAGAGTGGCATAGAAAATTCGTAATTAAGCTGTACTCCTTTCTGTTGTCTACAGAGTTGCTTACATATTTAATACAAAATGGCCACCTCATCAAGAGAAAAAACAGAACAATTTCTTATGTCGCAATCCCAGGCAAGGTTACTCAATTTTGTATCTGGCAGATGCATGCTTACAGAACATAATTTAAGAAGTTAACAGGCCTCTAGGGCATAGCTTTTGAAGATCAGACGGCACTTGCATGTCAAGATTGAATCTTGGAGACAGAAAGTGCAGCTCTTTCCAAAAATCACATTTTGTATGACTACTGCTATCTGAGAGCCTCGGGATCCTGGCAACAGTAGGTGTTCCATGCCAGAAAGGAAGTTTATGAAAAAGGCTAAAGAGGAAGTACTGAATGCCTGCTGCTAGGCTATTGGGAGGGAGAAGAGGGAATCAGTTTTGCTTACAAGCATCTTAAAATATTGCAATTAGGATCCTAGAAAGCTTACATTTTTAAAAAAGGGTGGAGGGAAATGGGGGCAGAGGGGGGGAAGACTAAGCTAAAAGACAGTGCTAATATAAAAAGAAAGCTTATTTAAGTTAGGCTGGAAAACTAGACAGGGTCTTGTAACAGCCTTCTCATTAGGATACATGTTATAAAAAAGGAGTTAGTTTTAAAATGAAATATAATCCATTTATATTTGGAACGGCACCAGAATTAACAAGGCAACAGAATTTACAACACAGCAGGACCCCTCCAACCCCTGACCTCCAGGAAGTTTCAAATCTGGTACTATTAGTATCTCTAAGGACAGATATCATAAAGATTTTTCATAGTCAGAAGCAGTGGCTGCAGACCTGAAATTACATTCTTATATGCACAAGCTCCCTCTGTCTACTTAGAAAAGAGGACAGCATATTTTGTCTCTACCATCTTAACATGGACATTGAAATGCTTAATTCATTCACAGCAGAAGTTTAATATCATTCACTCTTTAAACTTTAAGACATCCAAGTGCTGCTCCAAAATAAAATACATATGCTAGTCTCTCTACTAAGGTCCAAAAGAAACAAATTAAATCTGTGAGGGAGACCAAAGTTTACTTAGAGCATCTAAGCTGATTTTAGGTCATTCAGTTATCTCACACAAAGCTACATTCTTGTCATGGAATTGCAGACATACACAGGAACCGAAAGCAGCTAGTGTTACTAAATTCTCAAAAGATCCAGGTGGTAAACCCCTCAAAAAGGAAGAGTAGGGAACAGATGCATACACTCCCATCCTGAGTGTTCAGCTCTTACAGAGATCTGGCACACGTCCTGGTGATATAGTAAGTAAAATATCTAGAAAAGATGCTTATTGAGGAAAATAAGACTACTCAGTAGGTTCTTATGCTAATTATCAGTTGATTCCATATTGATGGCAATAAATCAGTAGTGGGTCATCTTTTTATCTGTAAAGAAAGTAAGCTAATTTATACCTTCCTCAAAGCATTTAAAAGCAGGCACATAATTGTCACCTCCCAACCCAAATCAAAAATATAAAGTTACATAACCAGAGGTGAACCACAATTTTTCAAATAAGGAGAACATGAGTGACAAGCTTGTATCACTGATCCTACTCAACACCCATTTTAAAACAAATGCACTTCCCTCTACTACAGTGTTATTTAAGGAAGAAAGTGAAATTCAAACCTGCTTTGCCATCAACTTGAGAACAAAATATTAATTCCATTGGACATCTGAATTTTCCTACAACTCTCTTCAAGCAAGACAGCAACATGACAGGACTATAATAGAACTACAACTAGAATACAAATATTGAGCAGACATTCATATAAAATAAGCCTGCCTTGTAATCACTTCCTAATCAACTTTACTGACAGCACTGCATATAAAAAATATGAATTATCTAGAAATAGAATATTGCCCTTCCTATCTGCTAAACCCACCCAAGAACTGGTTTTGAGGATCTTCTACGTGAAATGCTGCAGGTATAAAAAATGCATCTCAACTTCTTCAGATAGAAGGCGGCGTGATGTTCTACAGCTATTTGAGCTAATTTAGGACTCGGCTATCTCAGTCTCACCTTTCTAATTCTTTCCACACCCATTTCTTGTGCAACATTAAACAAAGCGAAGGCAACTGTAAAGTATGCTTGTGCAGGGGGCTGAGCAGAAGAAAATTAAAATGTTTGGAAGTAAAGGGAAGAGGATGCAAGTCACCAGGACCTTTACGTCACTAGCTGAACATCTGAGTTACTGGTACCTACAATACAGAGGGAAAGGGAATGCAGAGCGAAAACCAACCACAAATGTCCTGACTTATGGAATTATTCACTGAGACATGATACATTCAGGGAACCAGGGTTTTCACACCAGCATTTACTCTGATATTAAGTTTCAAAGAAGTTTCATGTTAGAGCTTTAAATACCTAGCTACTCAAAAAACTTTAAATCATTACTGTTTTTAATAAAGACTAAGTGAATGAGAGGTTTAGTGCGAGGTGTCCCTGCCCAGGGCAGGGGTGTTGGAATTGATGATCTTAAGGTCCTTTCCAACCCTAACTATTCTATGATTCTATGACTCTACATTTTGCACAGCAAAGAAAAAACTGGGACAAGACAGGATGCATCCAGATGTCCTAAAAAGAGCTAACTGATGTTTTTTTCAAGGCTAGTCTCTATCATCTTTGTAACAACATGGAGATTTGAGGAAGTCCCCTACAATCAGAGAAAGACAAATCTCACACCCAGCTTTCAGGAGGGCAAGAAGAATGACTTGCGGAACCACAGGCAAGTCAGCTTAACTTCAGTTGCTAAGAAATTCACAGAGCAAGTCCTTCTGGAAACCATTTCTAAACACACAAAGAGAAAAAAAGAAAAACAACAACAAACAAACCAACAGGGACTAGGAATAGACAGCCATTACCAAGGCTTTAAAAAGAAAAAAAGTCCAATGAGTCCAACTACCTTCTACAATAAAATTATAATAATCTGTGAATAGAGAGCTGTAGATACCAAATCTGGGTCATTACAATCCAAATGGGTGGACCACTGGACGGATGAAAACCAGCTGGGTCACTGAGCTCAGAAGGTGAAGTCCAGTGGTTAATGACACTGGAGAAGGTCAAAAGCAAAGTTTCTGAGAGGTCTATACTGAGATTAATTTATGTGTCTAGTATGTTTCCTTAGCAGTAACCAGAGGTGAAGACAGAATGCACACTTACCAGTTTTGAGGATGACACCAAATTTGAGGGGGAATGACTAGGATACTGGAGAACAGGACCAATCACCAGAGTGACAGAGAATTCACTGACGGGCATCTCATGAAATTCAACAAGTGCAAAGTCCTGTACTTTGGATGAAATAATCCTTGGCACTGGTACAGACTAGAAAACAACTGGCAGGGCTGCAGCTCTGCAGATTAAAACATGCAGGTTCGAGTGGAGAGCAAGCTAGACATGAATGAGCAGAGCACTCCCGCAACAATCAAGCCTAACAGCACACTACACTGCCTCAAGAAAAGTCTAGCCAGCAGGCTGAGGAAAGCAATTGTTTCCCTTTACTCAGCACTCATTAGACCACATCTGAAATACTGCAACTTGAGTTAGCCCAGCAAACATCCACCAAGATGGCCCATGAGAAGCATTGTGAAGACAGGCTGAGAATTTGTTTAGAGTAAAAGAAACTTAGGATGCACCTTGTAGCAGCTTCCCAGTGTCTGTGAGAAGAGAAAACAGGTTGTCTTCTGAGATGCAAGGTAAGAAAAAAGGAGACCTCAACTGTCAAACTGAAATGGGAGATTTGACATGAAAAAAAGAAAATAAAAAAATCACCACGGGGACAACCACAAATCGGAACAGATTTCCCAGCTAGACTGCAAAAACTCTGACCTTGAGAAGTGTCCTATTAGACAAAGCCCTGAGCAACCTGGTCTGAATTAAACACTGACTATATTTTTAGCAATAGTTTGGACTACATGGCCTCCTGACACCCTGTTGTGGTTTAAGCCCAGCCACGCAGTCTCTCTCTCACTCCCCCCAACTTAGTCCCCCCCCAAGCTCCCGGAGGGATGGAGAGGAGAATCGAAAAGAATGCAACTCCCACGGGTTGAGATAAG
>JANHGB010065061.1:0-12590 GCA_026283785.1 Coracopsis vasa | reverse complement strand
TCTAAAACCTGTGAAAGCGTTGAGTCAGATGATACTGGAAGGGTTTTATGTTATTAACACTGCAGTTATGTTTTATGCTTCCTTTTTATTTTTTTTAAGATTTCATTTGTGAAATGCATTGTAAACAATGGGGTGGGCAATATGAATATGGCTTTTTTTCCCTTCTTAACTGACTGCAGGCTCAGCTGGAACAAGAGCGTAAGGAGTTGGAACTGCAGAATGAAGAAAGCAAAATGCCATTGCAGCAGGAAGATCAAGAGGTTTGAGCCAAAGCTTAGTCAGTTGCTTGAAAATACTGTTAATCAGCTGCCTTTTCCAGATGGAGGCACTAAATCCGAAACACAATGCAGAAGCCCATGGGTGATGAACTGACACATAATTAAAAAAAAAAAAAAAATTGAAAATGGGGGAAGAATTTCTAACACCTTTTTTCCAGTCTGGCTTTCATACTTACATTTTTGTCTCTTCTATTAGGTTTATTTAGCTTATGATCAGAGCAGAGCATACATTTATTGCAAAATTTAGCATAAGCTCAGCTTAGTTGGTGCTTTCACATTCCTTGAGAAATGTGAGAAAGTATTATAATGTAAGTATATCTGCTTTAAATATTTAGACAGTAATGTTACACAGTGTGTCAGCCTGAAGTCCATTTGCTGTACCTGGAAAAGGAACTGTGGTTTGAAATTGGGATACTTCCTGATTCTGAGATCTTCCTGGTGCATAGGAATTTGTACTAACAGAAGAGTGTGTAGACTGATATCTGTAAAAATGTATGATCTTTTAATGCCATTTCAGTAAACACATGCACTGATAGTTGGCATGTTTATCTCATTAGAGCTTTTAAATGTGAATATCTCTTAAATTTACATGGAGCACATCATATTTGAGAGATATGTGCTTTTTTAGAGCACTGTTAAAATACTGAGAGAACATAACTTTAAGAAGATGACAGTATAAAAGTGACAGAAAAAATTAATATATAGAAATTTAAACCAAAATTCCTGTTATTTAAAAAAGTCTGTTAAAAATTGTCTTAACAAGCATGCAAAGAACATATTCACATACTAAAATATTTCTATAGCATGCATCTAAGTATTCTCTGTTAATAGATAGTGTCATTTTAACATATCTGAAATATCCTCTATAGATAATTATTTGTGATGTGGAATACTTTTAACTGAAAACTGGTTTTTGTTACCACAGGAAAATGCTGAAGAGATGATAGCTGAATTTACAGATAGAGCTGAAGTGTCTAATTTGGCCAGTGTTGAGGAGCTAGATGAGAATGAACAGCTTGAGGTGAGTGTTTAGAAAGAACAGGGAGTTTATAAATGATTGGTTCTTACAGATTTGCTTTTCTGTGCTGACATATCGAAGGTTAAAACTGTTGAAGTTAAGACCATGCTGGTTCTCTCCTATGGTTTTGAGGGATGGTATTTTGGCCACAACCTTCCAAACTTCCCATAGCCTGTTCTCTGGTACAAGTTAAGCTGTTCTAAAAGACACTGTGGTGTTGGCTAAGTCCTCAAGATTTAAAATTCCTTTTTGTATTGAGATATGTTACAAATGAAAGTATGAATATAATCAGAGGAGGCAGCCTTCCTTTTCCATGTGAAAAGATAATCATATACAGCATGCACTAAATCACAAAAGATAAGTTGGTTTTGAGTGATTGAAGTTATTTATATTTTTCTGGTTGGTGTGAAGTGTATTTTTGTGCAGCAGAATGCACTCTTATGCAAACATTTAACATATAACACCAGATACTAAGGACACAATGCTCACTAAAGCTAGGACCTGCTCAGAATCGGTTTATTTGAGCTCTGTGCCAACACGAATGTTGAACGTTTTCAGTACTACAACTATGGCTCTATATTGTGATCCTTGAACGTCTTCTATGTCCTAAGTATTCAGTGGTTATAAAGATGTTGATATCTGTATTCCAAGTGTTGTGTCTTGAGATTTTGGTATACTAGTTTTAGTACATCATTATCAGAACCCTTTTTCCTTTATTAATAATTTTATTAATAATCCTTAATAATTTGCTCACGTAATTTCTGGTATCAGTAGTGTAATTCTAGCTCAAGATTTATATTGTGATATTAATATGCTGTATGTTTAGGGTTACTTTAATAACGGCCTGTTTTATAAGTGTTTTCTAAACATATTTATGAGCATATTTATGACTATTAGGGTCAGGTTTTCACAGGTGTTTGTTTTTTTTGTTTTTTTTTTCACTAAGCTAAATCAGATCTCATATAGCCCCAATTTTTATATTTTTCAGATAATTACATATTAAATAGTATTTTTTAGGCTTCATTCATATTCTGTTCTTAAATAAGTGAATTTCAAAACCAGAAGCTGCTTCCTATATGTGCCATCTTCCAAATTTTCATGCCTAATGCCATTTAAAGTTGGATTACATTGGCCTTTGGTGATGTTATTTCAGGTCTTACAGTGATATGTTTGTTGATTTAAATTACAAATTAAGAGCAGGTCAATAAAATTAAAATGTATAGACTTGTATTATTGAAACTATACTGCTCTCAGAATCATAATACTTCATTCAGACTCACTGGATTTTATAATAAAAGGCTGGTGATAAACTTCATTGTATTTCCCTGAATGGAAGAATACACAATTATATGGATAAATATGGACTTATCTGTTGTGTGGGTTGTTTCTTTTTATTTTTTCCTCATTTTTACTTTTAAAAAGTTCAGTTAATGCTGGAAACTGATAGAGTTTCTTTTTTTTGTTTGTTAGAGCACAACAGAAGCAGAACAAGAAAGTTCCCAACCCATCTGAAAGCAGTAAATATATTTTCTACTCATTACTTGCTGATCCTGAGGTGCAATGTCTTAATATATGTATTTTACATATAGAACTGATTTATATACCTGTTGTTTCAATTTCTGTGCTTTCTGGGTGTTTGTATAAAGTCTGTTAATTCTTACATGTGATGCTTCTTTTTGTTCTTAAACCACTGTAGCTACTCTGGCTAACTCAGGTGAAAAATTGCAATTGAAATGAAAGCAGTAAATATATTTTCTACTTATTGCCCATTGATTCTTGAAGTGTAACTGTAATAATTATATATACAATTACATTGTCAAGATTATTTTGGAGTAGAGGATACAATATCATAATTTGAATCAATATTGAAAGAACAAAAGGTTCTTTTGTTTGAAAGAACAAAATGTTGAAAATGGATTTTCCAAGAATTTGAATGGTTTCTGACAGAAAGAGGGAAGGCTCTGCAGATTAGAAGATGGAGAGAGAATTCTGCACATCAAACTAGATGCAAAAATCAAATCAGAAGATTTCCCAATTTATATGGAAGAGATAAATTGAACTCTGTGACTCAGTAAACAGATCCACTAAAAGATCTTGTGTGTCTAAGAAATCTTGAAATGCTTTTTGTATCACTGTTAGCTTTAGGCTTCATAATAACCTTTTCTGGCAATTGTGTGATATTAGGTGAGCTGCAAGTGTCTGCATATCAATTTTGATTACTCAAGTCTTAAAATCATCTTTACTGCATTTGTCTTGAATTTGCAAATCAGTAAATTACATCGGTGTTGTTTTTACTAAATAACCCTTATTAGTTCTCAACGCTTCACTTGTAATAAAATATATTAATAAATTTCTGCAGTCACTGATATCTTGGTACAGGTTATCAAGAATGTTCCATGTTCATTATAAATGGAAAAGACACCAGCATTAAGAAATCACACACTTCTTGGCTAAAACATGCCTTTACAGCTTAGTGTCTTCTAATAGTACAGGTTAGTTGGACAATTAACATTAAGTCATTGCCAGTAGCGTATAATGAAAATACTCTACATTACAAATTCAGTGCTGCATAGTTGGTGCATTCACTGCACTCTTCAATTTTGGGATGAAAGAGATTCTGAGGATAATTTCACTTTCATTTGTTTGTATACATTTGTTTGTGTTATAGCTCGCTTTATGGGTTTTGCCCTTTGGCAAACTGTTAAAAATATCTATATACTCAACAGGTAAAGGTCAATTGTGTAATAAATATTTTTCTGCTCTAAATAACTTGTTCTGTTCTTGTAGCTCATACTAGGCATAATCCTATCAATTTTTTAAAAGGTAAGCACTACTGATTTCTAAAATAGTAATCTGTTATTTTTCCCTTAAAAATAATAAAGCTTTTTTATTAAAAAAATCCTGTTGCCCTCTTTATTGCCATATTGCTTTTTGTATGCCATTAATGACATATAAACATCCTTAAAATCAAAAGAGGAAAATATCACTTTCCAGGTATAAATACTTAGAAATGTTTTTATGACTTTTTAAGTAATGAGAAATTGAACTACTTTTGTAACTAGGTGGTCAGGCTTTGCTATCTACATTTATTCTACATTGGTATCAGTTTCCAGTTTCTCTGACAGTCAAGAACCCTTTCTGTGAAATAAATACGCTGTTAGTGCTTATATTCCAGTAAATGGATTTTGTCAGGTTTTGATTATATTTATTAGTGATAGTTAAAATACTTTAATTTTAAGACCACATTTTAAGATACTACAGTTGTAATTACACATACTAACACTGTATGCACGGCAGCTTCTTGTGCCAATCTCAAAGGGATGGAGTATGTGGGTAGATAGGTGAAGTTTCTCCTTTGAGTCAGTATGCATAACTGAATCTTGTTTAGATTAAAATTTTCAAAAATTGATAAATAACTGTGTTGATTTCCCTTTTCTGTCCAGTCATGCGACTATGAAAATTTCAGCCTTCATACAGCCTTCATATTTTATTAGGAAATACATTCCATTTGTAAGACAGTATTTTAAAACATGATAGGAAATTATTCTAATTGCTACTTCCAATATGTGGCTTTCATTTGTATCTTTGATTTTGTTGTGTGTCCACTAGAGTGCATCCTAAATAAACACACTGGTGGCTCTGTCAGTTGTAACCTATGAAAACAACAACTTTTGTTCATCATTTTCTTTCAGCTTATTTTTAACTGTGACTTTTCTTTGTGATCCTGCAATTCATATTCCTTTTCTAGGTAGGAACTGAATTTTTGGATGGGAACTTTTATCAGAAAATTGCTTAGTAAAGGTCAAAATAAAATGATAGATTCCAATTTCCCTATTCTTTTGCTGTTATTTTTTATACAGAAGGCATAAGTTATTCAAATGTTATTTGTAGGATTTCCCATTTTTTTCAGGATTTGATGTGCATAGACCTGGTGCGTTGAACACCTTCTATAGCTGTATAGGAATTATGTTGCTTGTGGGACCAAAGGATAAACAGTTCTTGACTCAGTGTTTTCTTCAGGTGCAAAGCAACCTGTAGGTAACTTGGAAATGTAGTTCACAGGAAAGATGACTTCTGCTTGGGCGTCCAAGCCTGAAAGGAAATTAAGGCAGCTTAAAATCTCTGCCACCTTCTGAACTTGAACCTCCTTTAGAGTATAGCAAGCTAGAGCTTGGAACAGGAAGAGAACAGAGGAGAAGATGCTATTTTATTGTTACTGCATGTGATGTGATGTCATAAGTGTTAATAGAATTTAACCTCTGCATAAAATCTAGAGTTTTATATTGGGGGGAAAAAAAAAAAAAAAAAGCAATTACCTAATGTAACTTCAACTACAGCTTACATTCTCTTTGAATACATTTTAGTGGAATGAAGAAGATGGAATGCAGAGGCAGATGATGGAAAGTGCTGCTGAAAATAAGATGCTAAATACTGACAGAAGATTTATGAAATTGTAATATCTCCTTTTTTCAGAATAGGATCAGAGTTATTTAGGCTGCTACCATGTACAAGTCCTCCAGAGAACGTGCTGATAGTAACTTGCCCATTCACAGCTGTTATCATTCCAGTGATACTGAAGCATAAGGATGAAAACAGATATGAAGCCCAGAATAGGACAAAATGAATCAGATTAACTATCAGTCTGCTCACAAAGATGGAAACTGAGCTCTGCAATGTGAGAAGTTTCTCTCCTACTAGGAGAAATGCATGTTGCAGCAAGTACATTTTAATGTTTCCTTTTAGCAAAGTAGGCTTTAAGTCCACAGTCCCCTTTCTTATGATGGATAATTTTCCTTCATAGTCTAAAGGAACTAATTTATGTAAGCAAAATCTTGATGCAATAATTTGCTAATGGTAAGGAGAGTCAGATGAATTAGTCTGGATTAAATGTAAAATTGAATTTGCCTGAACTTTCCTAATACAGTTTACTCATATTTGAAGTCAGTTATTAATTGCTTTACTGCTGTGAAGTTTTTCTTGTACTTTAGTTAGATAAGGAGCAGTACTGTCTACTGACTACAGCTAGAAAAAGAGTCTAAACCCGTTCTTTGCTGATAAGGACTGATCTACTTTTAAAAATATCTTACTGGTGCACTCACTTGATGTGTTTTTACTTTTGTTTGTTTTCTGGCATTACTATTATAAACCCTCATGCAGATTTTGTGCTCTATACTCATGTATTTGTTTCAATTCATATGATGGAAGAAGCTATATTATTATAAACATTTAGACAGGTATTTTAGGCTAATAGTAGTGGAAGAAAGGAAGGGTAGAGGAAAGTGGCATTTAATCAAGCTGTCACAGTGTAGCAGACTTTTTAAGAGGCAAAATTTGAGAGCTCTTGGATTTATATGCAGCTTTAATAGTATGAATCTTCCCTGTTAACTCATCCCAGCATCTTGTAGAATCATTATCATAAACTAAAACTGGTTTTAGCTTAGATCAGAGATCAGATTTGTTGTCGCTTATATTACTGGTTGCTATTTGAAATAAGTTACTCTAGAAGATGCCACACCATGAAAAATTATATTCACTAGGCCCTGTGTGGAGATGCTAAGTGCTTCCATTTCATCTTTCGTTATAAGGCACACAAAACCAATGGCCATTTTGAAAAAAATTGGGATGACCAATTACTTAGGTTAGTCTTTTGACGATATGGACATGAGGTAAGTGAGCGGGAGGTAAAAAAAAAAAAAAAAAAAAGGTGATTATGTTAAGCCATTTTATTATTAATGCCAAACAAGTTTGTATTATCACCTGAAAGTAAATCCACAGGCAAACAGTCAAGTAATGTTGAAAGTAGAGAAGGTTGCCATTTGCTTCTGGTTTGGTAATCTTACCTGGGTTGTTATCTATTACAAAGACTGCATTGATGTCTCTGTACTGATGCAGAAGTTTATATTTCCCAATTATTTCACATCTGGCATAATTTAAAATTTCAATGTACTTTAAGCTTGGGTTTGATTTAGATAAAGCATTGACATGTAGGAATATCATACCAAAGTTATCTGAATAATATTACCTTCTCTAAGGAGTGTTAAGAAGCTTTAGGAATCTTTTAACAAACTCTCCAAGGTGTTGCCACTTTCTGCATGTAGTCATCCATGGATCTCAACAGAAGTTGCTATTAAAAAGGATTTTTTTTTTCCCCCATAATCTTGGGAAAGTAAGTGTGAAAAATATGTGATTTTAGTTTGATGCAAGAACCCATCGGTGTTTGAGTTCAGCAAACTGTTTTCTGGACAGCAGAAATTATTTTATCCATTGTTTCCTCTATAATTTAGATGTAGTCTAGTAGATTCCAGATAAAGAAATATGCTTTTTCTGAGAGAGAAGGAGTAAGTGTATCTGGACTTGATCGGTATCTTGGTTAGTCTGTTTTTCTTAATGAACTGAATCATATTTTCAGCTCTATTATTGAGCTGATTGCTGTTGCTGTTTTGCTTAAAAAAACAAACAAAGCAGCAAAACATTTTTTGGTGCACTGAGGAAGTAGTCTTCCAAGGAGTTCTATTTGTTCTCATTGAAGTTGCTGAAAAAGCTGTGGTTGAAATCATAAGAGGATTGAGCTCTCTACTAACATGAGCATGAGTTCTACCTCTGAGAAGCCCTCTCCTATTTGTTAAACTTGTAATATTCTTAATATTCAAACTTGAGAGAACTGATTAACTCAAGCTACATGTAGGGAAAGATACTGCACAAATAAAAGAGATTTATTGTTGCGGGGAGGGTGGGAGAGAGGAAATATTCAGATAATAAATCATTCCTATTGCAGCAAAGGGACACTGCAGCTCCCTTTTGCTGTTTCAAGTCACATTCCTGGGAGTGTTTTGGGCTTCTCCAATCATTCTGCTGCATTTCCACCCCACCTCCTGAATGTACTTTCTTCCAGAAATGACTGGCTGCATGCAGACACACCTGTATTTGGTTCATTATTATCTTAAGCAATTGTGCTTTTGCCACTGATGTGTTTAGTAGATAAGTTTAAAAAATGCTATTTATTTAGCTGATAATTGTAACCCTGGAAACAGGATCTGTTGTTTGTTTCATTGTAAACCTAGCTGCACTGAAAAGTTAACCTTAGGCATTGACAGCTGAAAATGTCTAGGCTGGGACTGCCGTGAAGTTCTTAGACAGCTGTTCAACATTTTTTCAGTAGGCATATATATCTAAGTGGAGCCTATAGACAAAATGCACCACTATTTTGTTTCTCACTTGGGCTTGAGTTAAGTGTCATTGTGTTTGCTTATATTTTAAATAAGGTTTCTTCTCAAGAACTATGATCAGTCATCCCTATTATCTCAACAGATCATGTTTTTATAGACACTGATCTCTATACATCTTTAGGATAAATGTTTTCACCACTGCTCAGACGTAGGCTACTGTTAAACACATATTCCCCTCACCCTTCTTATGTGGCTTTCTTAGCTTTCTTTTTTAAGCTATCATCACTTGGAAACTCAGCATAGTTACCTGATGTATGAATATCTTAGAATTTGCCCAAGCTTTGCTTGGCACAAAAAAATCAGGCGATTACAGCCAACCTATATATTTCTACATACTTGTCTTCGCTCTTGACAAAGTAGAGTACTGTAAAGGCAGGTTTCCTTTTTTTTTTCCCCCTGCAGTTTCTTAAAATACCTCTACAGCTACAACTTTCCCACTATTCTGTGGCTACAAGAAAGTTGCCACTTGTGTGTGTGGTAAGCTCACGCATGTGAGAGCAATAGACAAATATTCTTTTTTCACACTTCTTTCTTTAAATCAAAGGACCACCTAATCGTTAAAAAAATCCAGTGGCTATTCTACATTTTGCTTTGGTAAGGTAATTAAATTCTTAGTAGTAAATAAATTAAAATTTTATCACTTACAGTATTTCAATGTTATAAACACTCTAAGAATGAATTTT
This sequence comes from Coracopsis vasa, assembly GCA_026283785.1. NCBI lineage: Eukaryota > Metazoa > Chordata > Aves > Psittaciformes > Psittacidae > Coracopsis > Coracopsis vasa. The sequence goes on along the minus strand of JANHGB010065061.1, from coordinate 3,385 downwards.
GCAGCTTTGAATAGGCTTCAATGTTTGGGAATTCAAAAATCTGGAAATGAATTTTGTATTCTAGTTTTCTGTCTGTGTAGAGAATATTTTAATTTCTAAGAAGATCACGCCTGTCCTTACTGAAGTTACTGGCAGGACTCTTACTTGAGTCCTGGTGAAACTCCAGGGCTCCATTTGTGCAAGCTGCGTGAGGATATCTGTATGTGTCTTAAAAATAATTACATATTGAAATCACTTTTCTGACCTTGCTTCTAAAGACTTACAGAATCTAAGTAACATATTTTATGGTACTGCAGATGTGGAGAGGTAACAAAATAGAACTGATCACCCAAAACCTCCAAATGCCTTGTTCTTTGAGTGTTGCTGTTGGGATACTAAGCCATTGGTAGCAATTAAGAAATGGTTCATAATAAACTGCAGCGTAGACCTGCCATTAGTTTTCATGTTAGCCAAGTTTGCTAAAGACATTGAAAAGAGGATGTTTGTTGTTGGTTTATGGAGAAGTTGATTTATGATGGTTGCCAATTTCAATACTAATTTTCAAAAGAAGAAAATGTGATCTGTCACTGTCTATACCTTCTAATACATATAGGTCAAATGCTTTTTCTTTGAAGAGTTGAAGGATATAGCTGATAAAGTCTTGGTTATGGCAAGTCTGCTCTGTTCTTTGTTTTCTAGTTGACTTAGCTAACACGAGAGGCCAAAGGCAACACTCGTGTTTAATTAGAAGCAATGTGGATTGTGAATGTAAGAAAGAAGCAGTAGCAGGAACCTTGTAAGCTGTCAATCTCAGAAACAGGAAACAATCCTCTGCCTTGGAAACAGAATCAATGATTGATATGAATCTAGGAAATTAAGGCACCCCTTAAACACATTAGTAGGAAAAGCTGGAGGAGCGAAAAAGAACCAAGGAAGTTTACCCTAAGAGCAGTTCTGGAACATATTTAGTTATGAACTACTACCCATGGATAGCAAGGCAGCATTTCTGGAATGATATTTAAAATGTCAATAGCACACAGTAATAGATGTTGGATTCTTATTTGCCTTAAGAAACCAAATTTATTTATCTACAAATCTAGAAAAAATTCTGAGACTTTTAGTTTATTTCAGGCTAAGGACATGCAAAAAATAAAAAAAAAAAGAAAAAAAAAAGAAAAGTATCATAATGAAGCCATAAGTTTGCAACTATGTCTATAATCCTAAAGATCTTTTGATGAGATTGAAATTTTCCATTCCATATTCCATCTACAAATGGGAATCTGTAGAAATGTTTATGTATTCTGGTTACTGTATGCATTTTTGTCTAGTACCATTTATATATTTGTGTTGATTGATCCTGTATACCCTTCATCCATTATTTAATATCCCCTGTGTACATCTATATCCAAGAATGTTTTTGGCTGTGTTTTATTTCAGGCTTGCTTATCTGAAACTGCTAAATGACTAGTTTTAGTGGAATCTTTCAGACATAGATGAATGATAATGATGCTTGCTGTTTGCTAATATATTTGTCCAAGTGAAATTGCTACTTGAATGGCAACCTTCCCCAGCCAACTGTAGGAATAAGGTCAGGCTTGGGGATTTCTGAAAGATGTGTCCAGCTGGATTATTTAGATAGCAGTTTCCTGCAGACCTCAGAGCACCAGTAGTGCATTTGTGCTATAGCACAAATACATCTGTACATCTGTAGCAATGATGGTGGGAGCATTTCTGCTGGATGTGTGTTGCATCTTTTTTTTCAGATAGCTATACAAGCCTAATTCTGGAACTCACAGCATTGTGCAGTCATTTTCAGTAATGCAAAATGAATGTAAAATTCTGCTATGCCTTATTTACTAGATTAGTACTGAGTGTGTAAATGGATGTGTTTGCCTGTATTAAGCAATTCAAGTATATAAATATTTTCATTGTGAGCATAGAAGTACATCTGCAAATATTGGTTATTGTTTCATATACACTATGCATATAGGGTAGACTTAGGAAGGTTTTTCATCATTAAATATTTTAGAAAAATAATTACAATCCTATGCCACATGAAAGTAAGTCTTTTCTGGCATTATGTATCAAGAAAAAGTCAAAAGTGTCTGAATTTAACCTAATGTACCTTGTCAGGAAGCCAGAATTTACTAATTCCACAACTGTTCTTGCAGATAGGTTGCTGAAACCTGACTTCACATACTCGAGTCAATATTTGTTTCCAAGTCCAAAGACCACCTCTACTGTAAACATCTATGGAACACTGCAGCAAAAACTCTTGGGTAATGGCTGTTTAAATGCATCAGTCTGTTTTCTAAGGTACTGAGGAAATCCTAATGGTTTACATATATACACTAATAATGTCACAGGACATGGGAAAGCAGAAGATTGTACAGAACGCAAGCTGCTGGAAGGCAGCTGAAGTTCCCTTGCAAAATAGTTTATGAGATATAGATCTGTGGCTGTAATGGGGTTTAGTCTGGACAGGCGATCAGACCTGTCATTAGCAGCAAGGAGTCCTAACTATTCCCCCAGAAAGGAACTGTGGCTGTGTATGTGTCTGCGTGGTCACACCCTATGCAACTGAAATTAAGGGTTGTGCTTTGTTACATGTCAGGTGATATTTTTTCCCTAGCCAAACAACTGACTGTAGTAACTGGGAAAAACATCCAAGGAGAATACAGTGATGGTTTTCTGTAAGGTTAAAGGGAGACCATTTCTAACTGAAGACTCTTCCACTTCCATACAAATCATAGCTTTAACAATAAATGGGTAAAGTTATTTAATTTAGCATAATGGTTTATGAGAAACATACTGAATCCAGAAGTTATACTCTGTTACGTTTGCAAACTGAAAAACCTTTTTGCTATGTGGTGTAAAGTTGGGATAGGGCTTCATTCTTTCTCATCTACACCCTCATGATTAATGGAGGACCCAGAAAATCTGTGATTCTGTTGTAATAGGGCTCCATGTAACAACCTAACACAAATATGCTTGTACGTTGCTCTGTAGAGCTTTTAGCTTAAAAAGGAAAAACTGCCAAAGACTACAGGCAGAACTAACTATATATTAGTGTGGTATAATGCTGTTTAAATGACACGATAAAAACAAATCAGTATAAGGAAAACCTCTGAGACAGAGGGGGGCACAAAATTACAAAATGAAGTATACAAACCTTTAGAATCAGTTTTAAGTAATGTTAAGTTTGATGGCTTTGTAACAGTAGCAGTGGAAAATTACTGAGGTGCATGATTCACAGATTAAAAAAAATAGAGTACAGCTAGAGAACATACTGAGAATTCTTGTATAAGATAAACCGTTGTAGTTGGTGTAGTTTTAGGCCTTTATGACCTTAGTACAAAATGAGTGTAAGAAAAACAGGCTAGAAAAACAGGACATAGGGATAAGG
>JANHGB010065060.1:24748-54936 GCA_026283785.1 Coracopsis vasa | reverse complement strand
CCCATTTCCGTGCTCATGGGCTACTAAATGTATAAACACTTGAATGTATAGCATATGTATGTAAGCCTCCTAGTACTACTGACATATTATTACTAGTTTAACATTACAATAGCAAGTTTTCAAGGAATATGGACTTGTTGAACTGAAAATAAATATTCAGTGTATTATTGAACTATCCCATAAATAAAAAGGGAGTTACAGTGTTCAGTAATAATTATTTCAAAGCCATGCAAATACTCTCAGTAGTACAGTCAGTTTCTTCCATGTTATAGAGTCCACTGGAACTGCAACATAGGTGACAACCCTAATTAGTTTTGAATAACAGAACAATGAATGTGTACCTTTTAAACCTCGTTCTCCTTTATTCCCAATATCAACCAAGGTCTCAGATGGTCCAGGGAAACCTTTATCACCTTGTTCGCCTTTTGCTCCAAGAAATCCTTTTCTTCCCTTTAGTCCTGGGAAGCCAGAAGAACCTGCAAGAAAATATAATTAAATTTTCTAAAGAAACCTGGCTAGATGCTAGCATAAGTGAAACAATGAAACTCCTGTCTTCAAGAGCAGCTACATATGCAAATATACATCCTCACTGTACATTCCAATTACTCCAGTGATTGGTGTCATTAAGAAGCCTAAACAAGCTTATTAATTACTCCAATCATCAATAAAACATCTACGAGCATAGATTATGGCAAGAAACAGTAATTATTTCTTATACTGAATATATGTATAATCTTATATCTGTTGAATAGATGATATGGATATTTGATGAATGGGAAGCAAAATAATAGAGCAAAAAAGCTTTCTGCTCTTTATTTATCAAATTACCAGCCACTTTTACAAATGCCAAAGAAATAGAAAAGGTGTCAATTCAAAAGTGCTAAAAAAAATAAATAATGTAGTAATTTAGCCTGTAGACTGCATATGTACAGAAGCCAAAGACTTACCAAGACTCAGAAATTCTAGGATGACACGTGTACTCAAGCGTGAAAATATACATCAAGAAGGATCACAAGACTAACTTTAGCATGGAAGCTTCTATAATCTAAATAATAATGAAGGCAAATACTATGGCCACTTGCCTCTGATACCCGGGTTGCCTGGTCTTCCAATAATGCCAGGGGGTCCAGGAATTCCTAACAGGCCCATTATACCTGGCTCTCCCCTTGAGCCTGTGGAATTGAAGCAACAGCAACATATTTGCTAGTATTTGATCAGTGAAACTGCACATTACTTCAGAAAACTACACATCTGCCTATCATTTAAATGTTTAATTGCTTATATTTTCTTATATATATTGATCTCTGTAGCATGCTGTCCAAGCCAGCTTTCCAGTCTTTAACCACATGAACAGGATTTACACACAGAGTAAACTCCAGATTACCTTAGATTAGTAGCTGCAACAGGTTCTTTCAATGAATGAAATAACTGTTAGGGAGGATAATGTATCTGAGAGATCCACACAGGGATGGGAGATCTGTTATGGGTTGTATGGGAAAGACATTCCTTTCTGGCTCAGGAGCTGAAGACCAGCTAGGACATGACAATTCCCCTCAAATGACATCAGAAGTATTGGCTTGCATAACTGAGTCAAGTGATACATGTTTATCATTTGGTTTATAGTTTGTATATATAAAAAACTATGTACCATCTCCTTCCCACAGAATAATGAAGGATTTGAGACTAATGAAAAATCTGTGAGAGCTAGGGAGCATTACATAACAGATTTTATTTTACAAATCAAATTTGAACACGTATCTGAAAAACAAACAAACCAACCAACCCCTAATGGGATTACCTACGTTACTTGAAGTTAGCTCTAATTAAGGTGACAGAGTTTGATCTGACTCAACTCTGCCAGACTCAAGATCTGAACTTTCTTTTTAGGAAAAAAAAAGACAGCATTAACAAGTCATTTGTTTGAAAAGGGATGTTGAGAAATAACTATATACCCTTCCATTATGCTGGGGAGTTGCTTTGAATGTCAACTATTTAATTTCCTACTGCAAGGATATTACTATACAAAAACCAATGTAAGGTACCCTCTATTCTCAGAAGACTTTCAGAAAAATCAGTACTGTGTCATAACAGCTTCAAGATATGCTTGTCATTTAAGGAATGATGATTTGTTTTGTAGATAGATTTTAATATATACAAAAGCTGTTGACGGAAAAATATGTTGGCATATTCAGTTTGGAAAAGCATGACTGAATTTTTTGCAGAGACTGAATCTCTACATCAAAACAAGTATTTGGGAAAACCTTACCTGGTACACCAGAGATTCCTGGCCTTCCAGACTGTCCCTTGGGACCAGGTAATCCTGTATTTCCATGAAGACCTATTAATCCAGGTTCCCCAGGCAGTCCGTAGATTCCTGGGATACTCAAGCCAGGAGGACCTAGTTTTCCTTTTGAACCTGGCAAACCTCTTCCTCCTAAGAAAAATACGTGACAGTGTAATATGGTACAGCTGTCTGAAAACTAAACCTTCATCTCTATCTTGCCATCATAAGCATGAAACTCTTGTTGAATTCTGTATGTTTGAGGGCTAAACATTAGATCTATAAGACAACATACATGTTCAGGAAATCTTAGGAGAGTTGTGGGTTGTTTGGGCTTTCTTAAGGGGCTGTTTTCGTCGCATCTGCGGGAAGCGCATCTTTTAAATGGGCTCACGTTTTTTTACATACTACCGTATAACCAATATCTAGGAACAGCTTCAGCTCCCTCAGGCTATTGGAAAGCAGAAACAAAACCCAGGTCCACCCAGTCAAATTGCACAGTTGATTCAGAAGGTCCTACCTGGTGGGCCTGTAGCTCCCCGGCCACCTGGCAAACCTGGCAGGCCAATAAGACATTCAGCAGGTTTCCCTGGAAAACCTGGATCTCCAGGAACTCCAGGTGAGCCACGATCTCCTAAAAGAGAGGAGACTGGATTCACAATCATTTAAGTAGAAGTTTCAGACTTTGAGTGAGCATTGTTTGACTTGGTTTCCCTTTCCTTAAATAACTTGGTGCGCTCCTTGAGCTTGTTTGACAACAGTACCTCTTAGGCCATCATCACCATCATGTCCGGCACGCCCTGGTAGGCCTGGAAGTCCTGGAAATCCAGTATCACCTTTTAAGCCAGGAATGCCATGACTTCCTGGTGAACCCAGTCTACCTGGCTCTCCAGGAATAACCATGCCTGGGTCACCCTGCAACACAGAGAGAAATCCACTATGTTTTGCATGTCTGCCAAAATAATTTCTCCGCTGTGTGATCAGTTAACTTCTTTTATTAGGGTAATTTTCTCCATTCCCTGGGGATCTTCCACGTTGTAATTTTTAATGGCTCCAATTCAGCAGACTGCTGGATGTTCCTTATAGACCAGCTGCAGGTTCCATACCAGAGTAATTCATCTAGACAGCTATTGAACTCTGGCTCCGAACTCAAAGAAATTGCTACTAAGCAATGTAAGATACTTTCCTCCATTTGGCCTTTACTGCATTGTTGATGCTTGCTGTAGCTGTGAAAAGCTTTGGACCTATATCTGAAAATTTGGTTTAAGTTTGTGGAAACACAACTTTTCCTTTATTTTTATATGATAGTCATATTTTTATCAAAGCATTTATTTAAATAATCAAGGTCAACACCCAGATCTGTCTCAGAATACTTAAAGTCAGCTACTGGGTTTTTTTTAATGATTCTCCTGACCATTGTTTTCCGTGAAGACTGTTTTTATCACAAATGTCCCATGTCTATTCCCTGAATTGAAAGTTTGAATTAGTTTATTTGGCTGACTGAACTGCTGGTTGCTTTGAGTACTAGCTTTGAGTACCAGCAAATCAGTATGTCCATAAAGCAGGTCACTAGAGTTGAGCTTATGCTTGTCACTGATGATATACTTGGGCCACAAAGGCCACTCCATATCCAGCTGTTCTGTGACATGAAACAGAGGTTAAATAATAATAAAAAAAATAAAAATAAAATCCACAACCTCAAACCACACACTTCACCATGTCAAAAAACACACAAAAGAATGGCATTTGAGGACGCACCCAAAAAAGAAATGCCACATCTTCAAAACACTTAGGTGCTACCATTTTTTTCAAATTTGAATCCTGATTACACAGTAGTCAATAATCCTACATTTACATATGCCATCAGTAGAGTAGCTTCTGTTAACCAGCAAGAGTGGCTGGAGTATTACTTCCAACCTACTTCCTTTATGTTTCAATTCAGTGGAGCACTTAAATTAAATGCATGCATAATTGTCACTGACCTCCATCATGTGTTTAATTGCAATTTCTGAATAGCCATCTTTTCAGAAGCTATGGCCTTGCTTTTTCCTGTAAGGAATGTAATATTCTCCTTGTGCTCTAAAAGCTGAAGTACCAAAGCATCCCCAATACTTGGAGCTCTGAACTCCAGTATCTGAATTAAAAATTTTGGCTTGAGCTCCTTTTTATATAAAGAATTTAATTTCATAGCTTGTGCATCACTGGTCAAGAAATATAAAAACTCCTGTATTCCTTATACTTAATTTATTTGCTCAGTGTCACATTTAATGAACAGGACCTATGGAAAAGTCTGTACTATGTTTCTAACCAAACCTTTTCTCCTGGTTGTCCTAGGTTTCCAGCTCGGCCTGTATCTCCAATCTTTCCTTCACAACCTGGTGACCCTTTGCCTCCTGCAAGTCCTTTATCTCCTGCAAAAGGAATTAAATGGCAGTACAGATGCTGTAGTTATCACCTTATTTTACAAATGGATATTTGTATGGATGCAGTTACAAGCCTCTTACACTAAAGTAGCTGACATGAGCTGAGGACAGCATCTTGATTTCAGAGTTGATATGACACACTACACCTTGTTCCTTATATACTCAACGTTGACTATAACACTTGGTTACTTGTTTCAAATCAGTTATGGGGGATTTTTTTAAGTGAAGCTGTTCTCATGATGTCAGTTCCCTACTGCTTTCTTTAACACACTGCTTGGTAGTAGTTTCAGCATCAGAGCTCTTTTTTTCCCCTTCTTTTCTTCCCCCATCCTGACAGGATTCTGAGAATTTTTTACTATTTCTGGTGTCCAAAGGGAGGTATGACTTTGCATGAGAAATGGCCAAACTCTCAGCATTATAAACGCTTTCTGCTACCTGCACATTAGAGCAGGTATTGCATTGTACAGAACCAAAATTAAAAATAAAGCACGGAAACAGCTCTGTCTTTGTAACACATATCCAGGTAAAGAGAATCCCTGCAAAGTAAGTTGGCCCTCAGATGAGCTGCACCTGTCTGGGCTGTATTCCAGGAAGCATCGATGTCTTAAAATATTTTCCTCCTGCCAGCTTTGATACTTGATTCTCTGAAATACTTCAAAATATTTCAAACTTCCAATTTATAAGCATCAAGGCAGTAAATCACAAGAGGGCTAAAAACACTTGTCTAACTGATTAATAATTATTGATTTTTAGTTTATTTTATATGTTGATTGCTTTTTATGTGGACTAAAACCAAAAGTAAATGTTTCCCATTTTGCCTTTTTTTTTTTTTACCTTTTGGACCTGGGTTTCCTGGAAACCCAAGTCCCGGGAAGCCTGTGTCACCTGTTGGCCCTGGATGTCCTGGATCACCTGGCTGACCTCTTGCTCCAGCCCTACCTGTACAAAGAAAATAAGTGAACTGTGATGTACCTTACCACAGAACTTCAACTTGTAAGATTAGGTGGTTTATAGTTTATCGTTATTAATTAGGACACCACTGTAGATTGTATTAGAACTTAGATACTATTTCTCCTCCACAGCAAGTTTTTACAGTTAAAATGCTAATTGTGTTCACAGTATCAAAGCAGGCATGAGCCTGTGAGTTAAGTTTTTATGCAATCTGCCCAAATTCCAGACTTCTAAGAACAACTACTTGCAGATACAAATCTTCCACTTGTTGAGAAGACACAAACACATATTACAGGTGTAACGCTTGGAAAAGAAACAACTGTAAGAACAGAAGCTACCATAAAGCTGCCAAGAATTTTTCCGTTGCTGTCCATGGCAGCTTTAAGGACTATTGTTCTACAAAACCAAAACAAAGATGCTTTATGGTTAGCCTGAATGTCATTTAGTGACCTTCAGTGCATTAAAAAACTTCTGCAAAATTTAAAATTATCAGTAACCAAAAAAATTTCACCTAGAAGCCAAGCCCAAAACCCACCCAAAAAAGGAAACTCAGGTTCTTAATATTGTAGAACAATGGTTAGCAACAGTCATGTCAAAAAGGAACCAGGGAACTTAATACAGCTACTTTTTTGATTGTGCCCATGCAAAGCATGAGAAGGAGCAAGGGGTTCTGGAAGATTAAAAGTACTTTAACCTAATTTTGTTCATTCTGTTTTGAAGGTTGCAGCAGTCCCAGCATATTTTAGGATACGCTTTTGTCAAAATTATGCCAAAAGTGTCCTTCTGGATATACAAGCCTGCAGCATATACTCCAGATGTTTCCGGTTCCTGGAGGAACCAAGTCATAGCATAGGACTTCTTGGAATCTCTACGATACTGCACACCAAGGACATAGCCCTGTGTGCCCTTCCTATTCACATCCATCTCCCTTAGTCTTCTTGAAAGGGAATGTTACAACTAATTCCATAGTTTCTGTAGCACATAACTCCTTTTAATAGTTATTTCAAAGTAACATTAACAGTTTTATCTGGCCAGAGCAGGGAAACAAATCCCCATCCGATTATCTCTGATTTTTACTGTATTAAATGCATGTGTACTTACCAGGCACTCCTGGCGGTCCAGGTATACCATCTGGTCCCTGAGGTCCTGGCAACCCAGGTAACGGTGTTATCCTAGTAGCCTCTCCTTTCAGACCTTCAGCAAATATATAATCAAGATTACAAGACTTATAGTTTGGCAGTATGAAGTCTTAAACATTCAAAATTATTAGCGATCAATCTACTTGGTTAAAAATGCAGACTTCTACAGTTTTCATATTTCTGAAACTCCAACAGACTTTTAAAAGCCTTCAGATCCTGGCTTCATAAAGCAAAAGAATTTTGTTGACACCCAGCCCATCTGCTTCTTTATCAGCGCTCCTGCAGTCTAGTGGAGACCCAGAAGAGGCAGCACAAAGTCAGCAGGAAAATGATGCAATTGAGAAATGCTTAATCTGCAAATCCATTTCTTAAAGGTTTAATGGGTATTCTCTTGGAGAAAACTTGATTATATCTGCCATCCAACTTTGAGTTCTTTCAGATTATGCTTGCCTATAAATACATACACTGGTATGTTTTCAGCACTCAAGAATGATCAAGTCCTTCATACTTCCCCGATGACTCAGCTCACACTAATGATGACTGGATGCATATTTAAAGACTTTTATTTCTTCATGATGAGGACAGTCAAGCACCAGAAGAGGTTGCACAGAGGTAATGTACTGTCTTTGTCCTTGGAGGCTTTCAAGGCTCAACTGGATAATGCCTTGAGTAACTTGGTCTCATCTCACAGCTGACACTGCTCCGAGCAGAAGTTTGGACTCAAGACCTCACAGGGACCCTTCCAACCTCAATTGTGTTATGACCCTGACTTTCACTATTATCTTCAGTGCAACCAAAGTTGGAACAATGCTATGGAAATCTCATAGCAAGGAAAAGCTTCCCATGTTTCACTGGTGTTGACTTCATCACTGTCTGCAATTTCAACCAAGTACCCTGTAATGTAGGTAAAACACGGTAATATAGGAAGTTACAAACCAGCTTCTCCAGGTAATCCAGGTGGACCAGGTATTCCTTTAGAGCCTTTGAAACCTCTTATTCCTTGTGGTCCATATCCTGGCAGTCCAGGAAGCCCCATCTCTCCAGGAAGCCCAAGACTGCCAGGCAATCCAGGTAGTCCTCTGTCTCCTTTTGAACCAGCCAGTCCCTATTAATGATTACACATGTGTATACCAAGCACTACATGGTTTCTACAGCAGCTTTCATAACAAAATGCCTGATTCTCTATCTGTCTAAAATCTTTTATTATTTCAGTAACAGAGTGGATCTGCTAACTAGAGAGGAATTTTTCCTCTGATTTACTTGTGATTAAAAGAATATAAATTTTAATATCAAGGGTTAAAAATAGATGGTTAGTAAGAGGGAAGTAGTACAAATAAATAAAGCAGCTTGATTTTTCAGTCACTGTGGCATTATACCATTATACACTCTTTCTTTTTAAAACAAGTCTGGTAAAAAACCCAAACAAAACAAAAACCAACAAAACAAACAACACCTCAGCTCTGATCCTCTTTGAATACGGTGGAGTCAGGTTTAGAGACAGTTATATCTGAATCACTTTAACAGTTTTTCAGTCAACACACACAACAATAATTGTTACTTTTTGTTTCTGCTGAGCAAAGAGCTCTGCCCTAATTCATTTTATGATCAGTCCTCCCAGCTTTTGTGGATTCTTCCAGCCCTGACTCAAGATTAACTCCTACAGACTGAACAGGAACTATTTGAAATATTATCTCCTTTTAAGCATTATAAGTAGTCAGGAAAACTGGTTTGGTTTATCTTACTCATCATAGGAATCCAAGATAATGCTCTGATGTAAATATCCAGGTTAACACCACAAAGGACTGCTGAGGTTTTTCAGCAACATGTACCTATCTATACTAGCCTCATCTTTCTCTGATATAGTAAGACTATTTACCCTCATTCTTTCATACACGTTGGTTATGCATATTGGTTGCTTTGGTTGAGCATAGTAGTCCTAAGTCAGGTAGAGGATTTTCACTTAAAGTATCTGAACAGATAAAACAGGCTGTTGTACAAGATATAAATACTGATTTAGGCTTTCATGAATTCTGTATTAATTGTAAACAGTGCATACCCACCTCTTCACCTTTGGAACCTTTTGATCCTTTAGAGCCACGTCTTCCCACAAATCCACTTGAACCTTTTCTTCCTTTGTCACCCCTGACCCCTGGATCTCCTCGCTCACCTTTTGGCCCTTCTGGATACACATATCCAGGCTCACCTTTTGATCCTTTATATCCTTGATGTCCCTTAAAACCTGGAGGTCCCTGGAACAGAGTAATAAAAAGATTTTCAGTGCTAGACATGTCAGCTGTTTTCAAGCTCTTTTTCTTTTTTTCTTTATTAAATGCTTAAGAGTAATTCTCTTAATCCTCATCTTATTCACTGTAATGGCACACTTCAATAAACCAGTTTTTTTAGTGTTTTTTCTTTCCCTCCTGCCTTTACTCATGATCATCATTCCATTTATGCTACTATAAGCAGAAATAATGCAGGATCATTTAATGGATCAGACTCTTAGCTACCTTGTAGTGCTTTGGTGGCAGGACAAAAAAATACCTTAAAATCACAGAATCACATAATGTTTTGGGTTTGAAGGGACCTTTGGAGACCATCTAGTCTAACTCTCCTGCAGGTTTACGTAGAGCAGGTTGCACAGGATGGTGTCCAGGTGGGTTTTGAGCATCTCCAGGGAAGGAGACAGCACAAACTCTTTGGGCAGCCTGTCTCCCAGTGCTCTGCCACACTCAAAAGAAAGAAGTGCTTCCTCATATTCAGATGGATCTTCCTGTGTTTTAGTTTGTGCTCATTGCCCCTTATCCTGCTGCTGGGCATCACTGAAAAGAGTCTGGCCCCATCCTTTTGACATGCACCCATAAGATATTTGTATGCATTGAGAAGATTCCCTCTCAGTCAGTCTCTTCTCCAGGCTAAACAGGCCCAGCTCTCTCAGCCTCCAGAGATTTCTGCTACACAGTATCTCCCCAGGCAATCATATGGCTATAATTGCCATAGCTGGCTCTATTCATAGTTAACTTCTCCTCTCCCTGCTTTCCCCCTTAGATGGGTACCCTCAGTGGGTATTCTATTCCAGCCAAAACCAGTACAAGCTGAAAGCACACTGGGCTTTAGGAATCATGAACTCCTGGAAGCCTTCTGGAAAAGCCTGTTAACACCAGCAACCACCACAATGAATACTTGTGCATGACATTTTTTTATTAGACAGCACCAACTGTAATTTCCCATAAATAATTACTACTACAGGCACAAGTTATAACAACAAAATGGTATGTCTGTGGCAGCAGCTGTCAGCCTTCCCTCTTCATAATGTTTCCCCAGAGGGAATGTCCTTTGCAGCCCTGAAGAAGGTATTATGAGAAGCAAGTTTCTCTGCACCACTGGAACTTTAGCAAATCCTGAGTATGCTGGGAACAAGCTAAGTAAGAAGTCTGATGAAGATCACAGCATACAAAACTATGCTTTACAGCCACTGCCATGATCACAGAATTACATAGATGAACTGAAGTAAACTGCCTATACCAGGCAGAAGCAGTCTAGCCACCATGAAACGCAGCACAGATTAATCACAAAGGTATTTACCTTCCTCACTGCCTGGGCTGTACTACTTGCTGCACTGAGCAAAACAGGTTCTTGTAAAGCTAGGTCAGCCATACACTATAGTAGAGACCTCCCTAGGTCTCCTATGCAGACACATCAGACACAAAAGAACTATGTGTCCTATGCAGACACAAAAGAACTCAGACTATTGAGATCACCCAGTATGACAATGCATGTAAAACAAGCCATGAGGTTTCTCTGAAATAATTCTTACAGGATCTGAAAAATAATAAATCTGAAAAATAATAAATCTGAAAAACCAAAGCCTTACTTGAGCTCCTGGAAACCCTGGTGCTCCTGGAGAACCTGGGGAACCTTTTGGACCTGTTGTTCCTTCTCTACCTGCAAAAGAAACAGCATATTTTGTGAAGAAAATGAAAAAAAAGGACATGGATCTTGACAAGCTCTGATAATCACACCCAGCATTGAATGATTTACTTGTTACATCTACTGCTCCATCATAGACTGACCTGGCTCCGCACTGCACCTAAGCCCATTAGCATTTTGACTTCACCTCTTTTAGGGCTTGCACTCCCATCAGTGGATGGAGCTGCATCAGGCTCCCACACTCATCACAATGTCAGGGCTAGTTTAAGTACTGAAAGCTGCCGACATGCCCATACTGATTCTTATGCTAAAAGCAAAATCACTGGCCTTTTCTACTATCCCATTAGGAAAAGCAAGATAACTTACCAGGAATGCCATCTTGGCCACGTGGCCCAGGAGAACCGGGAAGACCAGGAACTCCTGGAGTATAGCTGCAATCAGTACACACGTGAGCTTCATCACCTAAAATAAAAATCATTCATTAGTTGTTCCACACCAGTCATGCCCAAGCTTAGTTAATGTGTTACATAGTTTGTTACAGAGGATGGCTAACACTTTGTGGCCAGAAAGCACTAGAATAATAGCCTTAATTTTGTTGGAAGATCAATTCCAACACATTACAAAATTACGTGTGGTCAGACAGTGAATCAGAACTTACTACAGTTAACTGAAAATGAAGGAACATCCCTTGATTTTTTTCAAGTCTAGTTTTAGTAAACCCTTTGGATACAGTCACTCCACTGATAAGCCAGATTCTATCAAAAGATGACAGGGGACAAACGCTTCAGATTAACATGGCTCCATAACAGCCTGAGTGACTTTAATGACTAGCAAATGGCAAAGAGATTCAGCAGCTTCTGTAGTGAAATGTGCAGAAGGAAGCTGCTCTCAGAGAACAACCGCTAGTGTGTTTCTACAGTTATTACAGATCTACACCCTGCTGCAGTGCTGTACAATTGGTGTGCAGCACTGGCACATGCACTGCTCTTTCACCTACTGTCTACTGTAAGGGAAAGAAGACATTTGCTATCCCTAATGAATTTTTTTAAATCTCTAAACTCACCAAATGTCTTAAGAGGCAAATGAAATTCAGAATTTCATGAGGATCCACAAAGATTACTGGATTGCACCATCTACTTGTGAGGAACAGCGTTCTGAAACTGACCTTTCATGCCAATATCTCCTGGAAGTCCGGGAGCTCCTGTATACCCTGGTTCTCCAGGAAGTCCTGGTAGGCCTTTTCTAAATATTACCCTACCTGTTAATGAAATGAGCATGGCAACATTGTATCAGCAGATCATTCACACAATTCTCTTGTGGCAAAGAGAGAAAAAAGTTGCAGGGATGAGCTGGAGTCTGTACTCTGATCCTTATGGGTCCCTTCCAACTTGAGACATTCTGATTCATTTAAAAGAGAGAACTACCTGGACAAATCCAAACCAGTTGTAACTAGAAACACTTGAGGATAAATATGGTAATATTGAAATAAATCTCAGCAGACTGTTGGATCAATTTATCTAGCCTTTAAAAAGCATAGGCCCTTCCAGGAAACTATTCACAGTTTACTTAAATCAACAGAAATATAATTCTCTCTTTTACCATGAATGGGACTAATTTATTATTGCTGTTGATGTATCTTTGACACAATTATTCTGCTGTATTTACTATTACTGTGGAAAAACAGAGCATGCATCAAGCTCTTCCTAAGGTAATACATTTGTGAGACAGATAGATACACTTTTCAGAGAGAGAAGCACCACATTGGTATTGGTTCAGAAAAACTTGTTTTGATGATACCACTTTTAAAAGAAACATGATGCTATTGTTAGTCCTAGATAAAGATGCATTCCTAGTTAATACAGTTTCTAGAAGTTTTATAAATGGCTACTGCTTTATTTTCATGCTGCCAGAACTTCAAACCTGCCCTAAGGCCCACTAAGACCTATGGATCGTGCAAGTGATCTCTAGCTTTCAAATCAGCCCCTTCTGAATTTAGTCTTACAGATTTAGTACAACTTTTGGAAGAATTAAAGAACAGATTTTCTCTCATTAGTCTTTCCTGGTTTAAAGTAGCAGATTTTATCGTCGTGGTTATACAAAAAGGCGAGAAATTGTTATTTTGAGAAGGCCTTGTATCTTCCCCACAGACTGTCATTAGCAATGGAGCACAGATATTTGCTACATATGTGTGTTCATGAATATCCTAAAACAAAACTTCCAAAAAGAAATTACGTTCAACCATATTACTCAAAATATACTCTGTAAGTAATGTATTTATATAATCGCATACATTAGTTCTTGAGTTAACTCTGGATTTGTTCTTATTCATTATATATATAACGTCACCTGGTTCTCCTGGAGGACCTGGTAATCCAACAGAACCAGGTCTGCCAGCCATACCAGGTAGTCCTGGAGGGCCTACAATACACAAGCCAGTTTGTCCTTTCTCTCCTTTTGCTCCTTTTGGCCCCGGAAAACCTGGGGGACCCCTCAGACCAGGTCTTGACACACCTAGCCAAAGAGGAAAGAATACAGAAGTTAAAGAAGAAATGGAATTCCAAAACAAAGTAAGTACTCCATAGGATGAGCAAGAGACAGACATACTGAGTTCATCCCACAAATCTTCTTTATCTTGTAATATATTAATCACAATGAGAATGTAAAAATATTTTAAAAATCTTTAACCCCTCTTTAAATACCTGTTCCATCAAAGCTTTTGTGTGACAACTTTTTACTACTTAAGAGATATGTTTAAAGGCATCTGAAATTAAGATTTCACTAAGCTGATTCAGTATATCAGGCAGGAAGAATAATGTATTTTATTGTTGGTATTGGATCATTACACATACCTGGTCTACCAGCATCTCCAGGAGGACCCTGTGGCCCTGCAAAAGCAATGTATTTAAAACTTGAGTTAAACCACTCTATACTCTGCAAAATCACTACTCAATAATACTGACAGCAAACTTCCGGCTTTTGCATTTTGAGCTTATTTTGTCTTTCAAGAATTCAGTTTTGCCCAAGTAGGAATCTACTACTTGCCTAACTGTTGCAACACTGATAATTCTCACTGAGATCTGGCAAGATACGGATGTTTAAAACAAGTAGGAATAGCATCCAACATATTTGTCTTGGGTGGAGATACACTCAATTACTTCAGAACAACTCAGAGGCCTGTAAACTTGCTTCTTTTTACCACTATTATTTGCTCTACTAAATATACTACCTCTTAACAATGCATGAATACCTTTGCCAGGCTCCACTTTCCTGTTGCCATCCCTTGGAAGTATGAAAATATATTTATAACAACAAAGTGTATTCATTGAATGCAACACAGTTACTGTTATACATAAATATTCATAAAGTTAGAACATGAAAGGCAAAGACTTGCTGGATGGGTATAAGATACAGCCTACAAGATGCTGGCTCAGAGTTCAGCCCGCAAGTCCTTGTTATATTGTGATACAGCTCAAATAATAAATCAGTACATTTTCTTTTTACATCATGGCCAAAATACAAACTTGCAGATCATTATTTTGGAAAAGGCAATAAAAATGGCATAAGATAAACTATGAAATAAAAGCAAAAAATAGTGCATTACATTTAACAGGAAACGTACAGCCCTGATGGTCATTAGACAGGATGTCAGTGAGCTTAGGTGCTCAACTCAATCATTTGTGCAAGGAAATGTGCTAACTTCATTATTTTTAAGAGGAAATACAGCCACAAATCAAAGTCTCAGGACATTTTTCAATTCTGCAATTTGATGGGAGTAATTTTTAAATACTCTTGTAAAGGCAGAAGCAGGTTGTTGGGTACTCAAAAACCTAATCTGCAACAAGCACTTTGAGTGGAGAGCCCTTGCTAAAAGATTCTGGTTTTGATGTCCCACTCACCAGGCATGCCACGTTGACCTTTTGGTCCTGGAGGTCCAGGGGGTCCTTCATCTCCCTTTTCACCAACCACACCATCATAATATTCGGTCTTAGGAGAAAAATGTTAAGAAAAGATAGAATAGTAAGAATGAAGGGAGAAGCACGGTACCTCATTGTGACCATTCCATTTAGTTAGAACAATGTTATGATCTTATCATTCTGATGTTATGACATCACAAGACCTTCCTAATCACGTTAATTACAAGCAGCCAAAAATGAAATCATAATTGTTACACAGAGATAATGCCAAGAGACCTGTATAAATAGGGATTTCAGCTGAATTCCTCAACATCCAGAGAACTGCTTGCAGATGCAATTAAACAGGCAAGGTTTAAGTTGGAAATTCAGTCATGAATATTACAGTAGCATGAAATAGAAAATATTCTTGAAGGAAACCTCTAGGCATCACTTAGTCTATTCCATTGCCTCAAAGCATCGTCAGCTATAATCTAGACTACTCTTTTAAATAATCATATATGAAAACATAAAAATCAGCTACTTAATCACATATGCATTAAACATTAATTCCTATGAAAATTAATACTTAGTTTATTGAAGTTTAATGTTACAACATTTCAAAGTCTCTACAAATGACAGGCAAAATCTAAAAGCAATTGGCTGTAACTATTTTTTTTTTTGTAACTACAAATTTTTGTTCTTTTCTAGATTATCTTGCATGGGCACCCTTACTGGCAAATCAGTATTATAATAATTATTGTGCCTTGATATGTTAACATCACGCTGAAATTTAAACTGACTACTAATGCACCAATTTTAAAATTAATAAAAAACTACTTAAAAATAAAAATTTTTACTTTGCTCCTGTAGAGTACTAAAAAATCATTGCTTTTCAAAAAATCAACACCACAAATAATACAGCTGTTTACAAAATTATTTCTTTTGAACAATTTGGGCAGAAGGTTTCCCTTTGATGCGCCTGGGGCCTTTAAGAAAGCCACTAGTGAGATAGTATGACTAGACAGAGAAATTTTACTCATAGCATGTCTTGCTTTCTTTAAAAGGTCTCCTTAGGATTTTAAAATTAACACCTCCTATTTTGGAGCTGATCAGAGATTGGTTTAAATATTAACTCCTGTGAATTTCTGCAAATGTTCTGTGACTGCTCAATCTCCTGGCAAAACTGCTGGAACTGAGTGAGCTCTAACCAGGCCCCAGTCATGCATCCAGCTGCACACGAAGGAAGATGCCATCTCTGTGAGACTTCCTGCAACATCAGTACTTTAAGAAAGCCACGGCTCAGTTAGGGCATCATGGGACATCTGTTATTGCATCTTACAGTCAGTTTGGCTTATTCTTATTCTAATAGTTTAGAAAAAGTATATTATGAAGATAATTTACACTTACTCGACCACAAGCTCCAGGAGGACCAGTGTTTCCTTTCCTCCCCTTCATGAGAGAACAGAGAGGGTTTCTTTTATTAAAAACAACACATGGCATTTGGTACCCACTGTTACTTCAGTACATTGCTCATCACATTAAAGAAGAACTGCTCCTGACAGTCCTTCACCAGCCCCCTGTCTGTTTCTTGCACAGCTATTCAGCCACATACACCAAAAACTCAGCAGGCATAGATGGACACTAGTTCAAACATACGATCTATTTCAGCTGATCTATTCCCTATTCCATGAAAACACTATTTGTCATCTGTCAGGTAAAGTATAACATATTGTATACACAGTGATAAGAAAACCTGATATAATAATCTCAAAACACACCTTATCTTCATCCTCAAAAACAACAACAAAACCATTAGACGATACCTTAGCTCCTTGCCTCCCAGCCAGTCCTGGTTTGCCCTGTTCACCATTTTGTCCCTGCAGGTGACAGTACACAGTTTCATGAGGATTACTTTTTTAGCACTGTCATCAGTAAGATATAAAATGGAAAGCTTTAATCTTTCATGGTGATAGCAAGGTGAATGTGGCTTGCTCAGGGGAAGAAATCTCAGGGAAAGACTCAGTTTGGGGTATGGTTCCATTGTCTGTAGGAAATACTGCAGGTCCCTCCTTTAAACCTGCCTTTACAACAGCACACTCCACCAATCCCAGGGTGGAGCCGCTGCAGACAGCACATGTATAGGAGGCTTTGGTTTGTTCTCCTTCTGCAAACTACTATTTCTAAACAGGGAGAAATGGAACACAATGAGAGACTTGCATTCAGCAACTCCCTCTCCCAGAACCTGGTCAGTCTGCGTGATGGTGGTGATCTCAAGAGGTGTCAGCAAGACTAGGTGGGAAAATAGTGCACACTGCTGCTAAGGCTTTCTGTAAACATATACATGCAAGGTCTTATGCAGTTGAATGCACTAATAGTAAAGTTGAAATGGGAACAGAGCATGACTTTTGTCATGTTTTTGTCATCACAGAAAGTTTTTTGTTAGCTGATGCAGTAGACCTTTGTGGTCTCTCACTCCACATTCTTTATCAGACTGGAATGTGTTTAGGCTGCCTGTGAAGGTCATTTTGGCATGAAGAAGATGATGCCTTAGTAAGATATATGTAAAATGGGCTATTCTGATAATAAGAATTTTGATAAGATATTTGTAAGGTCACTGTGACCCTGATCATGTTGTTAAAATGGAAGTGAATATAAAAGATTGGACATTTAACCAATTGAATACAGTATTCCAAATACATTTGAACAACTTTTGTTTTTAAATTAGTATACAAATGAGATAATTTTTGTTATAAATTGCACATTTTAAGAATTATATGATGACAAGATGGTAGTTCTAATTTCGATCAGTCATCTAATTTCAGGCCAAGGCAGCTGTGACGCTGACAGTAACTTTCTTTTCCAAAAGAATGTCTTTGTTTCTAGTGATTAAAAACTATTCATTTTGCTT
This sequence comes from Coracopsis vasa, assembly GCA_026283785.1. Classification (NCBI taxonomy): domain Eukaryota; kingdom Metazoa; phylum Chordata; class Aves; order Psittaciformes; family Psittacidae; genus Coracopsis; species Coracopsis vasa. Next base: position 37,414 of record JANHGB010065060.1, on the reverse strand, counting down.
CTGGATTTATTCTGAAGTGAAAGTATAAGCCTTTTGCAAAAATTTCATTTTGACTAATCAGAATGAAACTCAGCAAAATTAATTTGGCATAACTTGGACTGCGTCTCAAACTCGTTAGGTAGCAGCAAGCAACAGGTCTTTTTATTTTACACAGAATGGACAACATCTATGATCTGAGCCTCTCTCTCCTGCATACATCTCTGACAACACGGTATGTCCCAACGCCAGCTGTGTAAAAGGAAATATTTCACAGTGTATGCAAATCAACATTTTCAAACACATTCTGCAATGGGAAAAAGCCATGACAGGAAGCTATGACCATGATAAACAGATGACTATTACTTAGAAAACATTTAAAAGCTTTCCTTCTTTACCGGTAAGCCAGGTGGACCTGGGGCACCATCTTTTCCCGGGTTACCCTACAAAGGAAAAACATAATGAAAAGTAAAAATAAATTAAGAAGATCCTAAGAGGGGTTATAGCATTCAAAGAGTATAACAACTAAATGCTGTGCAGATAACTGTATTTTAGGTCTTTACAGATTTTGAGAAGCTATTAAGATTATTTTTAAAATATTTATTATTTCTAATTATAATTGATGTTCTTAAAACTGATATTATCATAAGATATCCCCCTGGATATTCCTTTTAATGTGGAGGGTTAGTTGAGGCAGACACTTCACTAGCACAAAGTGCCAGGCAAGTGCAGAAAGCTTGGTGCAAAATCAGGTCCTTGCAGAAGCAAGACAAATGATAATACAGCAGCTAGCAGCCCTTCTAATGATAAGCAAAGAAAGACACTAAAAAGAAATTGTTCTCTTGCAGAAAATGGGGTTAAGAGGTGACTTGAAGAAAAAATATTTATTGAAAAAGAATACGGAGTGCACTTCAAAGGAATTGGAAGGAGGGCAGTAGATGGAAAAGTGAAAACAGAAGGAGGCAGCATGCCAGAGGTTTCTCCAGTTTCCTATGGTGCTCAGCACATCAGGCAGCCTTCCACTGAGGTCCTGCTATCTAGTGTGGCAACAATACATGTCAAGCAATTCATAACATAACAAAAAAAAAAGACAAACGGAAGGGAGAGAAGGTGGAAAAATGGGGAGAGAAACAGAACGAAATTAAAACCTAATTATGAATATGGATACCCTGCTTGCCACCTTGAAGGCAGAAGTGAGGAAAAACTCATCCATTAAAATCCACAGCAGGAAGGTAGTGATAAGATAAAAGAGGGGTGGAAGATTACAAGCTCAGAACAACAGGGGGAAAAGTACATTTTAGAAATTTGCTTTACACAGAATAAATCAATGAAACTTTATTTTTGAAATTATGACCAGACCATGAATTATGATGTAAGCCTCATGAAAAAACAGCAATACTCAAAAGACGGCAGACCTTATATAAGATGATACTCTTTTATAAGAGAAGAAGGGATGCTGGAATGATGTCACCAGTTTCCAAACTTCCTTGCAAAAACTGTGTTTTCTCCTAGAATGTAAAATCTGCAGCATTTGATATTTTGTGCTCACTGATGTAATTTCAATAGCAAAAGAAATATTTTGTTTTCATTTTAGAATAGCCAGTCAGTCAAGGTCTTAACACAATTTGTGTTTTCTTAGCATTCTTCAAGATCAACAGGCAGAAAAGGAAGAGTGCTCTACTATTTCCTCCACAAAGGAGGAAGGAAGAGGTCAATTAAGAAGAGTTCTAAAAAACACTGCATGACAGGACTGGGTTTAAGCAAAAAGAAGACATAAGAAACACAGAAGATGGAGGAAGAATACCACACATTGGTTAGCAATAACTTTTATTACTTTACACCAGTAACTCAAATAAAAATTAAAATTTTCATAATGTATAGGAATAATAAAAATAACAATCAAATTCCTTTATAGCATAATCATCATTATAGTACCATACAATTGAAAAAAGAGCAATCTAAAGGTAGTACTGATCTGTCTTGCTACCTTTCCTTGTAAAATAAATTTATTGCAACCACAAGAAGTACAGGAGAAGTTTCAAAATATGTATGTTTGGACTGAATGAAATACTTCATTTGAAAACTGATTTTCTTACTATTGCCATCAAAATGTATCTGGTATTAAAGTGCTTTGTTCTGAAAATGTTACAAGAAAAATGTAATTTATTTGGATATTTTAGGGTTCTTCCCTAATTAAATATTATTGAACTGTTATAAATTCATTTAGTTTTAGTTACTAAGAACTTGCATCCTTCATTGATTAGATTTCATCTGAAACTTTGAAAGTCATTTGAATGTGAAATGGTAATTTTCTATTTAATTCCCTTCAAAATGTAGATATACTCCAATAAATTATCTCTTAATGTGTATGCTTTTAAAAATAAACATATGATTTTTTTCTCATATTATCCCCTTAAGAGAATAATTCCCTTATAACAACTTTCTTCACATCCCCACATACCTGCTGGTTGAGCATGCTGATTTAACTCTGCTGCCTTAAGTAAACCCAGTGGTTTTAATTCTCTTCTACAAATACTCTGGCACTATAAAGCCAGTCCATGTTCAAAGACCACTTTTTATTTTTTTTTTTTATTAAGTTTCAACAGTAGAAACTTTACAGCAAAACAAACAGAAGTGCATCCACCATCACCTGACCTTTACTTCATGTACTTACGGTACATGAACCTGTAAGAACAGTGATTTGACTTTCAGCTCTCTGGTCAGGTTTTCTGGATGAAAGAACTTTTGAATCTAAGAAAAATCACTCAGTGGCACTAAAACAAAAGCTATAGAGCAACACCAGTGCAAAACTGCTCTTCAGAAAAGACTAACATATGTGTTCAGTTGCTTACACATACCTGTACTCCAGGTTCTCCTCGGTCACCCTTTTCACTTTGAGAATCACCAACTGGCCCCTGTAATAAAACCATGCTCAAGATACACATATAATTGAGACTCACCTTTTCTAAATTAAATGTATCTTTTATAATTTTGTTATCTTTTAAAAAATAGTCTAAAAAATAATTACAGTTAGAATGCTATTAATTTATATTCTATTCTAGAATGGAACATCTGAACATCTGGATTTACTTCTGGTCACTTACTGTAAACCCCATTGGCCCTGGAAGTCCTCTTGATCCTTTATCTCCTTTCTCTCCTTTCAAGTCCTATTACACAGAAAGTAAAATTTTAATATGGTCTCTTGGATCTTTTAACACTCAAGTTTTAAAAATAGGAAATCCTTATGTTACCATCAAACTTCTTTAAGCAGAGATGGTTCTACTTAAATTACTAAGAAACAGAATCTTCATATCAGCATTTCTGCCGAAATCAACAACGTCTGAAAAAGAAACTGGCTCTACAGATATGTCTGAACATACCAAGTTCAAAATAACCTACTTGTGATTGCACGCAGAGGGGCTGCAGTAAGTATCCCCACAGATGGAAACAAATTCCAAGTGAACAATATACACCTCAGTTGCTTCACTGAAGCTGGTTACCTCCAATATGTAAATGCAGTTGTTACCCACACAATCCTTGCCACTTTGGGCTCAGGATTAAATTACCCTACGGTGTAGTACTATTATGTATTGGGCCACATCCTAAGGTCACTGTAAAGTCAAAGTTCATGGACTGCCTAGTTATTACCTTGTTAGACTCATGGCCCAAACGGTATACATAAGAGGTTTCTGAACCTTAACACCGAGTGTCTCTGAAAAACCACCATTCCCCCATGATAAACTTTCACAACTGTGACTGGGAAGTACTCCAAGTGGTTTTGATTTTATTTAAACAGAGAAGAGCTGCTCCGTCTAAAAGTTGAACCTTGCTTCTGCAATCATTCCTTGCTCTTCTCAATACAGTCTTGATGCAAAATTAACTTTTTATTTTAGCACGTAATGGAGAGAGAGTTTTGATAACTCCATGGATTAAATGCAAATTAAATAAGGAAAACAGTCAATAAGAGGTTGTAGACTTGTTCTGTTAATATGTGAAGACTTAAAACTGTATGAACTGCTGCTGTTTAAGTTCTATATAAGGACAAAATGCAAGAATTTTAATTCACAAAGCAACAATTAAAATGCAAGCTGAATCAGAGTATTTCCTTCCTCCAATACTCACTGTTTTTCCAACACTTTCCAAGATTATCCACGTTGCAGTAAAAGCAATGAGAAAAATTATGAAGTGTACATGAACTTACACACTTTTGTGAAACTCTGGTAGCTCAATGTCTTGATATTTTCAGTGGCAAGTCCCAGAAGTCAATGCAGCTGTGGCTCTGACAGCCATTTGAAAAATGTGCATTGATTTGGTGAGGCTAAAAGTGGTTTACTTTTGTGTACTCAGAGATCCACAGCAAGTGTGTTACTAATAAGCTGAGTTGGCTGCACAGACATACTCTAATAAGAGCATGGTATCTAACTGAACAAGTCTGAGAAATGTCAGGATGGGTAAAAGAAAATGCTATTGGAACAATGAAGATGAAAAAGTCCTCTCAAAGTACAACCTAGTAAGGTGGCTTATCTGAATGTAATGTTTAACAATTTTAGTACCGTCATGTTGTCTGGTCCACTTAATGTCACAATAACAGTTCCTGGGGGTCCAGGGGGTCCAGTTAAACCAATGTCACCCTTGAAAGAAAAATAGAGCAATTATAAGCAGTGTGGTTTTATTGTTTCAAATTACAATCACTATACTTTTGAATTTATGATAATTTTTCTGTCATTAAACTTCGCTGTTAAAACAGGTAACATTTCTATTTCCTTGCTATTTATCTTCCAATAAAAAAAGACATATGGGAGATTTAAGACTACTACGAAAACATTGTCCTACCTGGGAAATATAAAAATGCATATGTTGATTTCTGTTAAAGTATCTAGAATTACCTTGAATTTTTAATACTCTTTGTTTAAAAGTTATACAATCATTTTAACTCTATATAAAATAAAATTATCTCCTTAATTAAAGCTTTTCTCTCAAACTGATTAAGTCAAACAATAAAATGCATTAACTGCCTTAGACGACATGCTCAAAACTGAAGTCTGTGAACTACAGGGAGATGACTGTAACAGTGCTGACTGATACAATTACCTTTCATATGTGCTTAACTGAAAACATTAATATTGAAGTACACTTTTTCATTAAGGATCTTTTAGAACAGGGAAAGTCCTAAATGTGATCTTTCCTGGGGAGCTCAACAAAGCTATATCCGTAATTCCCAGTCATTTTATGCCTTTGCATGCAACTGCAGAGTAACATCAAAGAATGCATCACTTTTTCATAAGAAAGCCACATGCTCCATGTTCACTTGAGCTAATCCTAATGAATAATCAATTCTATTTATAGAAATTTCCCCAGGGAACTTCTAGCACATGCCTAGTAGTAATTACAAAGTTATAAACAATTCCACTGTCAGATAGTGCTGTTTCTGTTCACAGCTGAATCTGTGCAGGTCAGCTAGCGTGTGAGATGCCTTAAGCTCTTGAAAGCATCTTTAGACAGATTACACTGGTCCTCCAGCTGCAGCTGAGATCCAGAGAGTCAATATATGTATTTGCAGTCATTTCTAGCTTAACGTCAATTATATGGGATACAAGTAAGAATATAGATGACAAGTCACCCAATTTTTATTCAGATCTGGGAGGTTTTCTAGCAACATAAAGGCTGACACTGACAAGATGTTGGACATAAGAAGCTGTGAGTCTACAGATGCTATATATTTACCAATGTTTACATGCTTAGATAAGCATTTAGGAACACTGTGCAAATAATATCTAAATGAATTTAATGCTATTTGTTAGTAAATATTAACTACTGGCTCCTCCTGGGTTTCTACCCTTCTATCAGGAAGTTTGTATCATTGGCTCTCACATGAAAACAGTTTGTCCTTAGATATGAATTGCCATGTTTCCATCGTCCAATAAAAGACTTCATATATACACTGAACATTTTTATCTCACAGTACTTCCCCAAACACTTCACCATAGTATATCAGAAAAAGCAGAAAACAGAAACAAAACTTAAAAAAAAATTTAGGCATTTTATACAATTACCTTTCTTCCTTTGGTTCCTATTACTTTCAGTCCCATAAGACCCTGTAAAAAAATCCCCAAATGTTATGATTTTTTAGATTTTAAAAACACCTATAAAATGAGTTAATTGGTGTTACACATAATAGGAAGTTTTCATTTTTATTACCAATCTCAGACTACCTTAGGTCCAGGAGGTCCTGCTTTCCCTGGCATACCCTATAAAAAAGGAAAGAAAGAATTACAACCTTCAGCACCAATGTAGGTGTTTTGAAGTATCCAATTCTTGTGTGAGTTACATCACTAGTTTTATTCTTTCATCTTTACAGCCACAATTTGTTGTGAGTGATAGAATGTCTGTAAAGTCTATTTGCAAATATATACATCTCTCTTACAGTTACACACATTAGTACTTAAAGTGACCTTATGGGTAATTATGTATAAATTAAAATTTATGTCTACATGGACAAGGATTCTTCTGAAAATGTGGAAATTATCATGCATAAAATGAATCAAAAGAAACTGGGGAAAAAAACCCTGTAACAAACCCCATATGTGTGCAGAGGGATATGGATTTTGCATTCATGTCTCTAGATCTCAAACAAGTCCGTGAGAGTCAGGTACTTTTATCTGTGTAGTTCCATAGATTCCTGGGAAGATCAAAGGTTAAAGTAACAGGTAAGACAAATTCATACTCACTGGAGCTCCTGGAGGGCCCTGTGGTCCAATTTCTCCAGGATATCCTTGAGCACCCTGGGCACCCTGCATGTTAAAAGAAGAGACTAAATCACCTGGCAAGATGATGAGCAAACCACAGTGCTAAATTCAATGAACTGAGTAATAAACAGAGGAACAGCATTGTCTCTGGATTTCCTTTCCATGTCTCAGGATAACACAGAAATATGATTTCTCTTCACTGCTTCATTGGTTTGCATATGTTTTGAAACATGAGAAAACATTTGCTCTAAACTAAATTACTCAAGTGAGCACGGATGTCCTATTTAATTGTGGATATTCTCCTGATCCATGTAGTCCTATTGCTAGCCCTAATAAGCCTTTAATTCTATGCAATAAAATCTATACCTCAAAGCTTCATTTTCAAAGAAACTGATAATTTTATTTTCCTTCATTTTCCTATATTTTCCTTTATTTTCCTACTGTCCTCCAATCATTTTACAACAGTCAAAAGAAATGTTTGCTCTGCCTTCTCCCACTGATCTCAGTCTTTTTAATATAGATCATACAGTCCTTTCTAGTACTCTGTAAGTTGAGCTGCTCTAAATCTGTTCGATCTTACTTCATGGGGAATTTTACAGTTGAACTAGATGGTTGTTGTAGATCCCTTTCAACTGAACTATTCTATATGTAGGAGTAAACCCCTAAATTTATGACCATTTTGTCTCCATTTCTGAAGTACTGCAGTTTGTTTGAAACCTTACTTTCCTATCTCTCTTCACTTACACATGATGGACACTATTGGTTCTGATGGCAAAATTAATTACTATTGTTTGGTGTACTCTGGTTTGTAAAGTCAGCAGAAAGACTTTGAATACACAGTATTAATTGGATTATATAAAGTTAAAATTTATCTTTAAGACACAGAAATTATTTTCTTGTTTATAAATTAGTGAAATAATTGTTAAAAAAACCCCTGTATCTGTATAAAATATGTAATACATTTAAATTACATGTAATATCCAAAACCTAATATACACACATTATGTATAATGTGGTTTATATATTTATATATATACACACACACATATATTTTCACATGTAGATATATATCTCTCACAGTCTGAATTAAACCTGAATTACCTGGAGTCCAGGCATTCCTGGCAATCCAGGATCACCTTTTGCATCATACACTTCATTATATCCATCTGCAGGGCACCCCTAGACAATTAGATAATGAGGAAGATTCAAAGTTATGCTGTAGAACTTTGTAATGGAATAGATCTTCTAATGCAACTAGTATGGATAAAGCATCCAAACTTTTTGCTTATTCTTGATGGTAAACCTTCTGTTTCCCTTGAATGGAGATGTTAAGAACTCTTCCATCAGTGAACATACAAATTGCTGATCACCAATAAATATTTCACGCTATATGGTGTAAATAACTGACCTTCTCTCCTTTGATGCCAGCAATACCCTAGAGAGAAGAACAATTATATTAGTAAAACAGAGAGGTAAAAGAGACAGTGGTGAAAGGACACATGAATATTCTCTAAGTTCACTAATCCTAAAGTGATTTATTTTTATGGACTTTGTATATAGCCAGGTACACGTTTAATGTACCAGACTTCAATTTAAGAAGAAAGGCCATATTGTTAAAAAATAGTCTCATCTCACAGTAACAACCCTACAAGTGAAGGCAGAGCAGTTTTGAAGCCAGACCTTAATAAAAAAATAAATAAAAATCAGGAGAGCTGCTGAAGTAAAGATCATGTTTAGAAGTTATTAGATTTGAAATCACTGGAACTTGACAGACAGCATTCCTTTTCTATTTGTTTAGAAGTTTTAAAAACTTCTTTTAAAGACACATTTCTAACAAGAAAAAAGAAATCTAGGATTATAGCAAAGCACCCAGAAAGAGAGGTTCTAGGTTTAATTCCTGGTTCTTAATTGACTTAATTGGGCCATATCCTCAAAGATATTTAGGCACGAACTGAAACTGCAATCTATTAAATGTATGTTGGACATCCTCAGAGATCCGAGTGGTAAATTTTCATGGGCATCCCTTGAGACACTAAAGAGCGAATCTGTATGCACTTATTAACTAAGAAGTTGAGGCCTGACATGCAGCCAATAAAGCATTACTTTTAACTTCAGTTTCTTTACCACACAGCTTTCATATCAGTAAAATGGGGATACCTATACATTTCAACTGTTGTAAATACCAGCAAATGTGAGGCTTTACACTCCATCAGTGAATATTTTTATGTGATGGAAATGCACACAAACAATTTCACAAACACCTACTGGAACACCTGGAGCACCTCTTCTACCCGGAAGACCTGGAAAACCTTGATCGCCCTGAAAGTAGTAACAGTGACTGTTAATGCACATTAGTGTTTATTATTTGGTCTGATTTTAGCAAATGTGATTACAAAAGAAGTTTCTTATGTTACCATACTAAAATTGTGAGTTGCTTTACCACCATATTTGCTAGAAGTGGCACTGCTTCACTGTATGGGTCCTGATACCTATCCTAGACAGTAGGATATATTAGCTATGTCAGATCAGTTTATTGTTTCACTAGAAATGTATGATTTTCTGTTGTGGGCATTCTTGTGACTCCCTCTTTCAGAATGCTGGAAACATTTGTCATAGAGCAAAGAAAAACTAGTAAATCTGTAACTTAACATTAAGCCTTTTCTTTTAATTGCTTTCAGGATTTATGAATTGTCAACTGCAAGATAGATACTGATGAAATAAAATTAATGAACTATTTATCTCTTCTCTAACACATTTCAATGGAAGGACAGGTGGGACAAAGCTGATTAGGTCTTCTGGATTTAATGAAAAAGTTTTTATCTGTCAAAATATCAAACATTATTCTTAACTTTTTAGCAAAGGCCATTAACATGCATTATTTAATTATCTATCTTACACAAAAAGGCTACGTTTTTTCCTTCCTCTGGCCTCATAAGTCAAATATTTCCCAGTGATAAAGTCACAAACCATAACAAATCAAAGCTTTTGTATATCAGGGGAAAAATTCAGAATGCTTTTTGGCCATTCCCAAGCATAGTCAAACACAATCTCCATAACATTTAGCTTGGTTTGTACCTTTGTGCCGTTGCATCCTGGAACACCTGAACGCCCAGGAGGTCCAACACTACCTGGTTCACCCTAAAAAGAAGTGCAAAATTGACATAAATTCTGGTTTTGCACATTCACATTACTTTACAACACCACTGAAGGAGTTTATTATGGAGCAGTGTTTCACAAGACCTGAGAGATTATAATGTATTCTTAAATCATTACAAGGAGTAAGAATTGATGATGCTAAGATTTTTATCTCTGGGCTAATTGACAGAGAAAATGCTGATGTTAAGACTAGAATGAGCATGCTGGGCTGAGGAAAACTGCACTGAAGACTGTAGTAAGAGAGAAATAGTTAAATCAGTTTAATTTTTACTTACTGGAAGGCCTGGGGGACCTGAAAATCCAGGTATTCCTGGGACTCCCTAATGATATAAAACCAAAAGAATAATATTACAAATATTAAGCAAAAGCTCATGATGCAATTTTTCTTTTGATTGCATTCATAAGAAGAATGAATGCAAGTATGATTCTATCAAAAGATTGTTATTTCCTTACCCCTCTGATGGTGACCCAAGTAGAATGGTAGCTTATGCACTGTTAACATAGATTGGTTTTGCCCACAGAAAAAAACCCAAAACAAATCTTCAGGGAATTCTAGTCTGACTTTTTCATAGAACACCCCACTACTAAATACATACAGTTTGAACCTTGTCCATAAGATGCAGCAAAAAAAAGCAAAAGTTCTAAAAAATAGATAATGCATGTGCCTAATCTGTCATAAATGTTAAAAATACTTTAAAATTATATGTAATGTTTTGGTTTTATTTTTTGCAAATTACTGAACCAAGCTGGCATTTAGTATGATATTTAACACAAACTAGTTTGTTTAAAATATACTTACTCGTATACCTTTGGGTCCAACTAAGCCTGTGAGCCCTGGAGAACCCTAGATCACAAATGGAAAACAATGTGTTTTAATACAATTGAGAAAAAGCACATACATGTCAACTGGTCGTGCAACATTTTTAATACCAACACATGCACACAAAACTACATAAATAAGTGATTTGCCTATTACAGACACTAAAGCAAACGAGCATTTAATACAACTTACATAAATCATGGCATCTCGCCCTCCCATTCAGTGTGTACAGGGGATATATCATAGAATCATAGAATGGTTTGAGTTGGAAGGGACCTTAAAGATCATACAGTTCGAACCCTCCTGCCATGCACCTGGACACCTTCCATTCAATCAGGTTGCTCAAAGCCCCATCCAGCCTGGCCTTGAACACTGCCAGGGATGGGCAACCTGTTCCAGTGCCTCACAACCCTCGTAATAAAGAAATATATATGATATATCTCACCACAGGCAAAAAAAAAAAAATAAAAAAATCAACAGGGTATGCTGAGAAAGCAGTTGCTATGCATCTATCCAAACTGTGAGACCTGGAAGTGCTCCCCTGCAAGGAAATAGATGGAAGGCTCCCACATATGAGTGATATCCATGTAATGATCAGGTATATGCATGTAACAGCCACTCTTACCAGCACTGTTTTGGATGGAAAGAAAAGCCAAGAGCAGGTTGAAAGGGGGCTAAGCAGGATGAGAAAGCAAGGATGAAAGAAGGCAGCAAAGCATGCCATAGCACAGTCGAGACAGAACCTGTTAGAATTGTTTCAAGTTTTACTGATAATAAGAAATTTTTCCCAGAACGGAAATGGGGAATGTACAGAACTGCATGGACTCTGAAACAGGTTTTGGTTTAGTTTTGTTTCTTAAAATAGAATTCTCTAGTCAGTCATAGCTCACTATGTAGCACAGTAGTTTATCTGTCTCTCTCTCATACACTTACCTTTGGTCCCTGTGGCCCTGGAGGCCCTTCTGGACCAGGAAAGCCTCTATGACCAGGTGGACCGGGAATACCAGGATAGCCTTTTTCACCCTGTAAATATTAAGAGAATGAAGTTCTTAAAATATCAATGAATTCTCCTTTCGTTTCCTTATTTCTAAGGCATTCATTACTTTCAGTAACTCTTAACTTTGACATAGCTGTCTGCTATTGTGGCAGATACATTAGCCTTGCCCATACTGACCTGTTTTTGCGGTCCTGCCTATGTGGTATAAGTATGGTTGAAGATATCAGAAGATAACAGCACTCAAGATTTTGTGAAGTACAGAAGTTAATTGCCAACATGAAAAGTTTAAGAAAGCATCTGATACATACTCCTTGTTAGTATTTCTATATTGTGTTTAGTCACTACAAGCAACACAAATCCAAATCCATCACAGCATGCCAATTTGTAGTTGGCAAACTTAATGGCTGCTGCTGTACAGGAAGGTCAGTTCCAAATCATCATGTAAAGAAAACACAGAAGATTAAAGCTATACAATATAATACAGGAGGCTAAGTTACAGTGGAAGGGGCATTTTGCGTTTTTTAGTTAAATAATAATGAAGATGCAAGTCTTAGCTTGGTTAAAATAAAGCGCTTCAAGCCTGGAAACTCACAGAAAAGGTGTTTCAGCTCTTTAGATAGCAGCAATTTAGCATGCTCAATTTTACGTCAGTGAAAAGCTGCCTATCCATGACCTTTTACATCACAACACGACAGGCAAGAGAGAGCATGGGGTTATCGATTCTCGGAGTCAATTTTCTTATTGCTTTATCAGAGGAGAGTTATACAAAAAAAGCATCTGAAATTTTGCTGTGCAGAAATTCTGGTATCTTATTATTCAATGTACAAGGTAGGATCCTAAAGAAGTCCCAGGGAAGCCAAATACCTTGGCTTGTCCTATCACCAATTCTTGCCCTTCAAAATCCCACAGACTGACCAGACCTTATATAGCTTCTGAATAATAAAAAAAAAAAAAAAAAAAAAGACTGTAAT
>JANHGB010065060.1:9026-21252 GCA_026283785.1 Coracopsis vasa | reverse complement strand
TTAACCCCTACAGCTGGTCATAATACAACAGCAGCACTGTTCTAAATTTATAACTTTTCCAGTGGTGTTCTCAAAAAACAGAAAACAAAAGACAGAGAAAAAAAAAAAGTTCTCCATTACATTTTAAAATGATAAAGTCAGATTGTCATTCCATTTTAATTTGCCTGTAGCAATGTGTTCAGGTAAACAGTTTACAGAATTTTCTTCCCACAAGCTAGGATCAATTTCTTCTATTATTTATCTTCCAAAACTGAGGTGAGTGGTATCAGCTAGCTGCCTTCCTTTCTCACACAATTCATGGTGTTCATCTCTTTCCTTTAACTACACAAGGAAACTTGACATCCTAGTTTGGAACAAGTCATCCAATCTCCTTAGGTGCCTCTTTTAGGATGGATGAAAGATACTGCAAGTATTTGCTGTTCAATATGGACTAGACAACTACTGACAGTAGCTGTCTGTTTTTTACGTGGCTGAAGTTAGGCTCATCAACTAATGATGCCATCTATTCATTTAAAAATAGATGCGGGGGTATTCCTCAAGTGAACAGCTGTTTAAACATTAATTTACAAAATAAAACAGAAATTAGAATCAGTTGGCCTTGAAAAACAAATCCTGCAACAAATGATTGTGTCTGCCTTTGTTCTGTGGACAGATCAATAGTTGATTACTTGATGTTTCAAGCTAGAGTTTTAAAGAGTTGCAAACATTAAATACTTAATTCTTTGGCATATTTAAAGAAGACACTTTCTTCCCCTGATCTGAAATCTATAATTCACGTGGAAAACAAAGGTGTCATGTAAAACAGAACCATGTGACTATGCTACCTTTACTACTATTTTAATCAATATGATTATATCACCAGAGACACAAGAATAAACACTAGTGCAGAACTAACAACAAACAGTATACTGATTTCTTCTTGGTAAGGTAAATCAGTTTGGCACTGGATAATCTAAATTTGCCAAGTTACATGACTGGGACCTTAAGCCTTTAAGCATAAATACCAGAAGATAAAATGACATGTATCTCAAAATATATTTGGAATAGTCTAGAAGATAATAAATTTTCTTCTTCCCTATTGGATAATGGTACCCTCCATCCCAAATAGGTGATACAGATATTGGTACATGTCTGCTAAGCAGTATAAAAATGGTAACTGTTCAGTATTTAGCATTCCAAGGAAAGCTCTAAACACAGTATGCAAAAAAAGTAGTCTTAAGTTGCAAGTACTGTGTTTTCCTGCTGTACACGTCTGGTGAATGACTCAAGCTACTGCGTTCTCAATGCTACTGCATTTCAGTTTGCATCTGAAAACTGTAAACTACAAGACCTGTGAGGCCCTTTTACATCTCAACTCCTGAAGCAGACTTAGCTTGCAGATTAAGTAGGCACATGTCTGAGTCCAGGGAAGGTATTGTTTACTGAGGCAAAAAATGCTTACAGTATTCCAAATTCTCTGAATTTCCCCCGTATGACTTAGAGCATATCCTAGCTGACCATTGAGAGCTTTCCTGAGAAACAGCCATAGCTGTCTTGTCATCTTCCTAGTACCAATTATTTACCATTATAATTCTACAGACCTTTGTGGAGTTGCACCTTATTTCTACCTGTAAAAGCAAAGCTAGATGCCGATTCTTTACAGTATTTGTACGTAAAGCACAGTTTTCAGGATGTGCAGAGAAATCACCAAATGAAGTGACTCTTCTGTAACAGGTATAATCTGCAGAAGACTTGATATGTGCTGATACAGAAGAAATTTTCTTTTGCAATCAAAGATAATCCAGGTGAAGTTAAATGCATGAACATGTACAAAGTTCTGATGCTACACAACTAATCAAGGTTATTTAGCTACTTAAAGAAAAAGAGCTTTTGCTCTGCAAGAAGTCAGAATGCTTCAAATGTGTTTAATTGGCCATTAGTAAGCTTTCAGATCAATTTAGGTCTTTGTGTATGCCTATCACTTTAAACTAAAGTGAAAAGACTAAATATGATTTTACATTACACAGTCAGTTAGCTGGATAATACTAAATGTTTTGGCATATGACTTTTACATATGATTAGATTATGCCTTTAATAAAGGAACTTTGTACCAAAAAAAAAATCATTGCTCACACTACTGGATGTTTCCACATCACTGCAAGATGCCTGCGGCTCCTTTGTCAAAGGATCATAACAAAACAATAGTACACTGCCAGGTTATAAGGTAAGGAAATTGAATATTAGTTATTATGGCTTATTTGAGATCCTCACAATAACATCTACATAAGTAAATGCATTAATTTACTGCATACTTTTCAGTGTTGCGATTTTTATAATAATCATCTATGTTCATTTCAAATATTTAGATATGATAGATGGCACTAGATTCTTGATCTAAAAGTCAAGGCCAAAGCATAAAGCCACATCATTCATTACATGATTAACAAATTAAATTAAGTCACCAATGAAACAAATTAAAAAAACCCAACCAAACAATAGTTTCATGGAGTAACTTATATAGGAGCTCTTTTCAGAAGTGTTTTGAGAGACAGTAGTAGTATCATATGTTCTTTAAATAATTACAGCTGTACATGCTGAAGCACATTTATTGCTGTGGTTAACGTTTTGTTCAGTAGGTGCAACCTTATCTATAACACTGAATTGCCCTTCTTACACTATGGGATTGAATTAAAAGAGCTCTGTCTTCTTCCTATTCCAACTCAGAAACTAACTTATGCATCCACTTAAAAAGTGTTCCAGTCCCCTCCTTCACTGAATCCCTCAAAGAAACGATAAAGAAAGAAGGAAGAAATAACATACTAGAGACTACGCTGTCATCTATTCAAAGCTTAATGTAGATTCAGCATGGCACTGCTACTCATACCATTGTAGGCATGGCCATTTCATGTGGAGTATCAGAGAGAATCTTACACAGCTCACAGCATTTTGCCAATAGAGCTGGTTATATGGAGGATATCAGAGAATGTATTTAGGGATGTTAGCAAAGGTGAGTATGTCAAAGAATTAATGTAAAGAAAAAAAGCAAACAATGATAGTAATTTCTATAAATAGCACAGGCTTTGAGTCACATCACTCACATTTTGGGGCAACACAGTCATATTGGTAATGGTTTAAAGGTAGGTTGATGGGGAACAAACTAAATGAGCCAGTGAGGGTGATGAGACAATACTTTTCCATTGATCTCTTTTGGGAATGATGCATATGATGATGGAACAGTCAAAAGTATTTGTTTGCTTTTCCAGATCCAGCCAATATCAGAGTAGGTCAGCTATGATTTCAAAATACAGATTTGTATTAAAAATACTGCACCCAGGACAGAGAGGCAGTGTTGCTGCAGGCAACATGTGCTGTATTCTGTTAAGTATGTTTCAGATGAAGATTACATCAAGACCACACAGCATGAGTAATAAAGACATTCAGATGAAAGCTGAGATGAAATGAAATGTATTCTGTAGGACTACAGTAATCTGGCTGCAGTGGGGCTTAATTTTACAGTTTTGGCCTAATTAGTCTTTAATTTCATGGGTGAGCTCCACTGATTATATATCCAGGTTAACATAAATGAAAGATGACTGTGCAATGTAAGGAATTTTAAGATGAATTAAAAACAGTGCAAGTGATATCCATTAATTACTCTGGACAGTAAAAATAGCCCAGGTGTGTTCTCTCAAGTGGGTGGGGAAGCTGTCACTTTCATTCACTGGTGGTTCTAACAGCTGATCAGGCTTGTTTTTTTAAATCCAAGCCTGATTTTTCATTTAAACTTGTTTTTCATTAGCATCTCACCTATCCTGCCAACTAGGTCTTTATCTTCTAACTTCGAGGATCGCTAAATTAGAACTCCATCAAAACATGGAACAAGACTTATTGGGTAAGATCTATTTTTGTATTTCTGTATGATGCCACTTTTGGGGTTTTTTCCCATCTTTCTGCTCACTGAAGGTATCCTGAGCAGTCTACAAATATGCAGGTCATTACAGTGCTCCTTTCTAAGTGGAAGTAAATTATCAGCTAATATCGAGTTTTCTCTAATTTCTCTTAAATTCCAATACTTATGAAAAATTATGTATCAGTGAGCCAGCTCCTTTAAGAGTCTTGATTATGGATCTTCAAGGGCTGCTGACACACTGAGATTTCTCAATTCTTCCTGAGCTGTCTCAGTGCAGAATAATCACTTTACACATTCCAGCTGCGTTTATAAACCACAACTGAGCACATAGAATAATACTGCTCACATAGTTGATGTTAATATAATGACTAAAATGACAAAGGGCTCATTTCTCTAATGTTTTCTACTACATGATTTGCATTACATCTAATAAAAGTGCGGGTAAAGTATCATGAATACAGTAAGTGGAAAGTTTTGCTTTAATGTTTATCTACACTATAGACTTGTGTTGACATTGGCATGCTGCATAGAAGTGTGAAATGCTGTGGTGCTAGCTAAAGCACCTTCTAGCTTGGACAAAGTTATGTTTTTGAAAATTTACCCTAACCTGCTCATCTTAGAGGATCTGAGCACCTGTGTTAGGATACTTAGCTAGACTAGGACAGTCAGTAATTTTATCTAGACACGGTCAGTAGATACGTGACCCTGGCAGCATACTCCTCATGTTGCACAACTGTAAATCACCATGTAGCATACAAGATACTGGAGAATGAAGTCCCGTCACTCCGAAACACTGCTATCAAAACAAAATACCAGTCTCACAATTGCAATCTGTATACTACAAGTTTTTCATGCATTCTAAGCATCAAACATGAATTCATTAAAATTATCAAAGACCACGAAGAACTTCGTGTTTTTTCAGTGACTGCTGGACCAGTAAAACAAAACCAAATTATTAAGCCTTCAATAAGTATAGACAACATAGAGCAGAAATAGGAGATGATGCGATGAAGGAAAATATGTCAGTTCCCAAACCCTGAAACATTGTGTAGTCACTTGTGAACTGGAAGGCAGCCAGGCATTCCTACCTTAGAAGGCTCCTGTTAACAGCCACACGTGCTATCGGAATTCACAGCATTTTGCCTACCAGCTGAATACCTAGCTCTTGAAAAAAATTATTTCATTTTGACTTTCCATTATAAACAAATACACCTTTAACTAATGAACAACTTGGTCAATAATGTCCAATGTAGGGTGACTGGATCTCAAAGGGCACAGTGGAAGGCAATTGTTACACTACAGACAGTGGTGCTGTTGAAAAAGCTCCATTAAACACTTGTAATGGGAACCTTGCTCAGGGAATAGCTACTGAATCAATATCCCTCCTTGGTGACATAGGCCTTACATTACTGGTTATGTGCTGCTTTCAGTGTGAGGTGCAGAAGAGAAGTCCTAAGTACTTCTGATCATAGGGAAAAAAATTCGTAACGCCTCACAAAAGCAGTATTTTGTATCTAACTTACAGGTACACAATTCGTGACCATACAATGTGAACACACAACATGTGTCTATGTGAACTTCATGAGAATTTCTTTATTTTATATCCCTAATTTTAAACTGTCAGGACATCTTTTGGAAGTATTCGCAAACCAACTATGGTAAATGACTGGCATGGAGAAATAGAAGAAGCTGCTGCAGATGAACATTTAATGAACTATTATTCCAATGGAACATGCGAATGAAAACCCTATTTCTCTTCAAAGACTGAAACTGGTTTGAAAAGCTCTGAGGTTTTAAAGCAAAAACCTGTTCAGTAAGTTGGTATAATAACAATTTTGTAGTGTTTGAAAAATCTCTTCATTATAACTATTCATATTTATCACAGTAAAAAACCTAACATAAACCTTAAGTAAAACACTGTAAGTCAGATGGAGGAAAATATAAAAAAGAATTTCTGGTATCTCTTGCCTATGTTCAAATGGAATAAATTATGTCCTGAACCCAACCCATAACCCCCACAAACAACAAAAATAACCCAACCAAATTACACCCCCAAAAAAACCCCTATCAAATACAAAATCAAAACACACCACTCTGCAGTTCCTTTTTTTGTGATATTGTATATAACAATACAATATAACAATATTTGTATATTTACTTTACAGTATATCTTTCTTACTGTGAATGAGCCTGTTTATACGTAAGTTCCGAGAAACTACCATAACATAGCTGTTCATACTATTCTCATGAAAGCACACCATTCTGTCATCATGCTCACAGTTCCGCAACTTCCATAGTGCCAACCATATTCTTCCCCAAGCAGATAGAGTATAAATAATTACATGGACCTTCTCCCTTCTCTCCAACTCACTGACAAAGATTTAGGAAGTGAGAGAACTGTAGGCCTTAGCAATCTTCACTTTGCCTGCATGTTATCATCACTGTGTTAATATAAAACAGGTAAAATGTTGTAATTCAGAAAAAAACCTAACACCTTTAGTTTTCCCAAACTCAAATTGTTTGTGAGCTCTGTAGTGATGACCACTAAGGCCTGTGTTGTAGAAACTGTCTAAAATTACTCAATATCTATGTAAGGAGTGCTGGCATGTTGTGAGCAGATCTAGAAAACTCTAAGTTGAGGCTCTCAATTAAATCTCTGTTTTCAGTGGATTTTAAATTGCATTTGGTCTATAAAGGGAAAATACAGAATTACCCCCTCTTTTAAAGAGAGAGAATGATGTTTTTCTTTCGTCTGCTAAACCACAGAAAATTTTGACATATATTTAAAATGACCAATATCTTGCTGTACAAACAATCTCACTAGGGTGGGAGTCACTGTGCTGAGGACTATCAGAAACTGGACCAAACTGTTCATGATATAATAAGATGCATAATATCTTAAAAGGCAGACCCATAAACCCCATCTCTGTGGGTTTCTTCTCCTGACCTTGAAAAGGACATGGGGCCAACAGAAAAAAACGTTTCTCTTTTCCAAAAGGGAAAAAAAAACCCCACAAGATTAGGTAATTCAGGCCACAGAATTTTGTGTAGCTAACTCGGAAGGGTGTTTAATCAGTGTATTCATCCATGTTCTTCCTTCCTAACAGACAGTCATCTTAAAAGAGCAATCTAATAACAAAGAATACACATCATTTAAGTAGTGAACATTTGCTAACCTACCATAATATAATTAGCATTACATCACACAGTCGTATTTCTTCCCAGCTGTTGAGTGTGGGAATGGTATTCACTATAATTGTTGTCTCCTCAGGCCTGTGTATTTGTATATTCATAAAATTCCTGGTGTGCATCTTCTGTTAAGCGGTGCAAACAGCAATGAAAGCAAGAGGAGTTTGTTCAGAGAAAGCTTATTGCACATGCTTTGGTTTCTCCTTTTTTGAAAGGTGATTTCACAGATTAAAAAGAAAAAAAAAAAAGAGAAAAAAGAAAAAAGAAAAAAGAAAGGTTACTTTTTCTTGCAGCTTCCTCCAAAACAATTTATGGAAAAATGTATTGTAAAGCCATAGTTAAAAAGCCTTCACTGAACTAGGCCAAATGGAAAACCTGTAAATTTGAGACTTGTACCCTATCATGAAACTACTAAGTTAAAAAAAACCCTATAAACAATGAAAATATAACTAAAAACATACTAGGTATGGCAAAAAGGAACTTTTTCAGGGTGTGTATGAGAGACTGGGGCTGTAAACAGCTAAGAAGAAAAAAGCCTTTTTGTATTTCACCTGCCTCCTAGGCTCCTGTAACCCATGCCAACATACTGAGCCTTCTAGTATTACTTCGTTAGGCAGTAGGGTGAGAATGTGACAGTAAAACAGATGACCGGACATCCCATGCTAGTTGCACTTAATAGCAAAGTATTTTGTTTCAAATACATGTTATGATAAATCAGCTCTACATATTGCAGAACAGATCTAGCACAGATCTAGAAATAAAATGCTGTTATATAGATATGAAATGCAAGGCAATGAAGAAAGAACCAGTGTTTGCCTGGCTGCTTTGATTATTTTAATATTATTCAGCCAGCAAAATAACTTTTATTAGAGAGCTTTGCTTAAATGTGTACTTACCTTTTAGATTTGCTAGAAAAACAATACACATCAATTGTTAGCTCTTTTACAGGTGTTTCCTAAGATAAGCTAAGGAGGCTCATCTCCTTTCAGCTGTATGATGCACCATACACATAAGCACACTTAACATTTTTTGGCCATCCGAGCAAGCCTCCACATGGTATGAAAGAGCAGAACTCCATAAATTTTGATGCACAAATATTAGGGCAACTCTGCTACTTTATGTTAACCCTCTTGGCCCAGTAGGAAAAGCATTGCTCTGCAGCACTCTGACATTGGGCTGTTTCTCTGTGGAGATGATGGAGGAATTGCAACTAATTATAGAGGCAATCAGGATCAGAACAGCCCAGTATAAATTGGGCCCAATTATCAGAGTAACACCCCCACTAACTTCAGAGCTGAGATCATATTAACCAAATCAAAGAGAGCACTTCACAAAGGACTTGTTTTTCTAACATACTCAGTGAACTCTCTTTTGTATATTCAGGTGCACATCTTCTCTTCTCAGCTGCCTCGTGTGACAAAGAACCTGGGCACTTCCAAAGGCCAGCAGAGAAGGAACATTCTCACTGTGAATCACCTGTGTCCCTCCAACATTTTGATTCCTAGTTAAATGAAGTGATTCAGCCTAGATTCCATTCTTACCAGCCTTGGAGATGGTCATGGCTAAGCTACAACACTGCATTTTTCCTTACAGAGCTAGGTATTAAGATCTATTTGTGACAGCAGTATCATTTGCTTCTAGTTAGGAAAAGAAAATAATGCATGAAGAAGAAAAGACTAGTTTATAAATATTTGCATGCAAATTCTAACATTTGTAAAATATGAAATTAATTGGAAAACATGAACTTTTGCATCTAGTCACCATGAGAAGGGGGATGCAAAAAAGATATTTCCAAGTTTTATAGCCACAGAGTTTGCTACCTCTACTCCTCTGCCAGCAGCACAAGATGAAAAAATGAAAAAGTAATGATGGAAGCAACTAGAGGATATAGAGCACTTAATTTTATCCTGTGTATACAATATTGCAATTGTACTACAACACAAATTGAAATATCGTAGTTACACGAGATTCAGCTAACTTGCAATCAAGTAATCCTACTCAAGTAGAAACTCTCTTTTATCCTGTTCTGAACACGTGCTAACATGATGCCATCATAAAAATGATCAATGCCACTAAGAAGTAGTATTGATTCAGCAAACATGAATTTGACCAAGGTATTTTTCTTATTAGTGTCATTTGAAACAGCAGATTTCAGGGAATATTTTTACATTAGTGTTTAATTTCAAGACATACAAGAAGTACATGGATGGTATCACAAGACAGCACACACTCAGGACAATTAATTGGATTGTATGTGTGCATCAAGACAGTACCAGTTCTAGGTACTGTTAAACAAAATGAAACAATGAGAAAGCAAACTTTTTTTTTTCTGAAAGAATAATAAAAAAATATGATGAATGAGAAGGATCTTATTCCCTGCAAAAAATCTTGATATTTTTTAAATTATTATTCTTCTTCTAAAGTATTTAAATGAACAGTGGAAAAAATCCAAATAATTATAACATCAGTATCTGGAGTGAAGGAATACATCAAGCAAGCTGAAAAGCCTTTGACATGGGAAGATGCTACGTCTGCTGAGTTTTCAGAAGATGTGATTAGAGCATGCCAGTGGCCAAGAATGCAGATAATAATACTCCCTAGCAGGTGCCAGAAAGTTCAGCCTCCTAAGGGCAGAGAAGTCCGGTCTCTGTGAAGGGCTGTGAGGACCAAAATTTCTTGCATGAACAGCAGAAGGCAGAAATTGATAATTTTCTTTTTTCAGGAATAAACTACTTATTAAGAGACATACACTTAAAACTTTTCTATGATAAAACATTTTTTAATTTATGAGAACAGCAAAAACATTGCTTGCTGGTCAGATATAAATTTATTTTCATATGAAAGTCCATTCTTTGCAATGCACAGTCCAGCCAAGATGCAATGATTTATTCATCAATCATTTCATGTCAATTATTACCTACTAATATTTAGTTTAGATAAAACTGAGAAAAATCTGCTAGACTCTTTTGAAAATAACAGCCTTTTTACAGAAGAATAGAATTATGACATTTAAATTTTAAACTGAATTATCTGTTGCAAATCTAGTTTAAACTAATCTCAGACAACATTTGAGATCTGAATTTTTAGAGCACCACTGAATTGATTCATCATGTTCAAACTCTGCCTAAACAGCAAGATTTCTGTAGAAGACACCTGCTACCATCACAAATCCTGTCTTTAAGACCTAAGTGTAAATGAGGATCTAGTAGTGACAATGCTCTAGAAAACTGGTATCTTGGAGCTTTGTGATTTATCTTAAGCAGAAAGCCTGCTAATGAAATAAAGTTCATGAGTCTGCTCTAGAAATCCTATTGAAGTTGCTAAAAACGTGGTGGGCGGCATGGTCTAGTGTGAGGCATCCCTGCCCACGGCAGGGGGGTGGAACTAAACGATGTTAAAGTCCTTTCCAACCCTAACTATTCTATGATTCTGATTCTAAATGCTTTATTGGGCCATACATGGAGTCTTACTTGTCAATACGCCTCCTTTTCCCTTGCTTTGCAGATGAAAATATGAAACAGGATGACAAGATCAACAGAGCCAGACTACAGGCTTAGAAAAAGTGTGTGTGTGTTGTAGGAGGGAGGGTAGGAGTTCCTGATGCACAGCCTGTGCTTGAGAAGCATGTATGATGATGTGCAACATCAGGGGCAATGGATGGGGAGGTACCAGCAGAGGAAGAGTGGAATAAAGAACAGCAAAATGGGTAGAAGAGAGGCAGATCTTGAGTTCATTTATCTTCCACATTTTGCTTTAGCGTTAAGGATCAGATTTAGTCAGCCTGAAACAACTCTGCAGAAAATATGTACTTTGCAAATAGATCTGTTTCCTCTGTTCTACATAAGAACCATGAGGTATTTTAATTCCATTACAAATAAAACAAGTAGATCTTTGTTAAATGACTAAACTTGACTGCAAGTTAAGAGTGCCATGAAAGAAAACATGTTTGGTGAGATGCTTGTATTGCTCCTAGACACTTAACCCGAAATGGGTGTGTGAAGGAGCTGTAATATTCGAGAAGAAACATTATTACTAATTAGTCTGCTTCAGAGTATTACAGCAGAATGTGTCTCTATTTTAGCGATAACAAAGTAGGTGGTCAGTTTTTTTCCTTATAAAGGTCAACTGCAAAATGTTTTGATACACAGTAAAGGATTTTCATGTACTGAGTTAGAGCTTTACACACGCACGCAAGGAGAAAGTAACGCTGTTGACCATTACTGGAGAAACAGAACTTGAAACTGACTGAAACTGGAAGTTTCCCGTGTTTGATGTCTGTCCAAAATTTACTGAAGGTGGCAGTTTTCTGAGTGGTTACTGTCAGAAATGTTGAGAGCTACACTGACCCATTCACCCGCAGAATTGACTGCTCTTTTCCCAGTTGGGAATGTACAATCTAAACGTTATAACCAGACAGAGGAGACAGGAACGGCAGAGACTACAGTACGATCTAGAAGTATTTATCGACCAAACGGTGATGCACGCTCATCATTAAACCTGAAAGACAAACTGTAAATCGGGTTTGTAACGAAGGTCCAGACGGTAAGTGCTGCTCGGGCGGTCTGTTTATCTCAGACACCACCCACACCCAGCACCGCTATGTCCCCACCGTCCGCGCACACCGCCTCCCGCGGAGCGACGCGCTGCCCGCGGGGCAGGCATCCGTGGGGGCTTCCCCGGCTGGTGGCGGGGCTGAGCCCCGCTCCCCTCACGGGAGCCCTTCGCTGGCAGCACGCGGTGATTCTCCTTCGCACCTGAGACCTGCGGCGGCGAAGCGCCCCGTCCGGGGGCCGCCCCGCCTCGACTCATCTCCGCCTGGCAGCGGCGCAGGGGTAACGGGACCTCACCGCTGGGCGAGCGCACCGCGCCGCGCCCGGTTGCCGTGTACCTGAGGCGGGTGAGGCACATCATTTTAAACAGAAGGAATTCACCTTTTCCCCGTAGGAGTAAATCAAAAGGACGTTCTTGGTTGCGAATGTACCAAGCATAAACACCATCATGCAGCTGTTGCTGCAGATAGTTAGTTTGACGTATATGTTCCCAAATTTCGTGACCCATAGCGACGGTTTGAGGCAAGTCTTGCACTTCTACATAATTTTTTAAAACTGATAAAGGCATGTCTTTGATTTTATGCCAAAGATTGGCTTG